>JAEANM010006573.1:0-18488 GCA_017656035.1 Myanophis thanlyinensis | reverse complement strand
CCTTTGTTTTGCTGACATTAAGAAGGAGGTTGTTTTTCCGACACCAGTTCTCCAGGTTTGTGATCTCTTCTAGGTAGCCTGTCTCATTGTTGGCAGAGATCAGGCCTACCATGACTGTGTCATCAGCAAACTTGATGATGGTGGTGGAGTTGGTAGTGGCAGTGCAGTCATATTTGTATAGGGAATACAGTAGGGGGCTCAGGATACAGCCCTGTGGTGCTCCGGTGTTGAGGGTGAGTGAGGTTGAGACTCGTCCACCCATCCTTACAGCCTGTGGTCTCCTGGTCAGGAAGTTGGAGATCCACCGACATAGTGGTGGGCTGAGTCCCAGGTGTTCCAACATGACAGTGAGTGTGGAGGGAATTATTGTGTTGAATGCGGAGCTGTAGTCCACGAAGAGCATTTTGACATAGTTCCCTTTTCAGGTATCCAGGTGGGTAAGTGATATGTGGAGAAGGTGAGAGACGGCATCATCAGTTGAGCAGTTTCAATGGTAGGGAAACTGTACTGGGTCCAGCGTGTCCAGTAGTGAGGAAGTGATGTGGTCTGACCAGTCATTCAAAGCATTTCATCACTATTGAGGTCAGGGCTACAGGGCGGAAGTCATTGAGGGAAGTTGGATGTATTTTCTTGGGGACTGGGACAATGGTGGACTCTTTAAGACATGTTGGGATTGTTGATTGGAATAAAGAGAGGTTGAATATCTCTGTGAACACAGGTGCTAGCTGTTCAGCACAGGATCTTAGGATACGATCTGAGATGCCATCTGGTCCTGCTGCTTTCCTGATGTTCACTCTCTAGAATTCTCTCCTTACTTCATGTTCAGAGATGGTGGGCATTTCCCAGCATTGGTGTTCTTTTCCTGATTGTAACCCATGGTGTTGCTAGTGTTGGCATTGCTAACTCCATAGGTTCCATTGGCTGCATTCTCAAAGCGCGCATAGAAGATGTTCAGCTTATCTGCCAGGGACGTGTCTGCAATCAACTTGTTGGATGTTGATGGATGTTTGTAGTCCATTATTGTTTTTAGGCCTTGCTATAGGCTCCTGGAGTCACTCTGTTGGAGCTGTGACTCCAGTTTCCTCCCATAGTGCTGCTTAGCCTCCTTCACCACTTTCTGCATAGTATATGATGCAGCTTTATATGGGTCTATGTTGCCTGATGCAAGTCCTGTGTTGTAGGCATCAGTGCGAGATTTCAGGGTGTTGTGGATGGTCTTATCTACCCACGGCTTCTGGTTGGGAAATGTTCTGATGGTTGTTTTTTTGTGCAGTGTCATCTGCTAGTTTCCTAATGAATCCCACAACTGCTTCCGTAAATCCACTGATGTCATCTGTGCTGTGTCGGAAATGTCCCAGTCTGCATCTTCTAGTGCGTCTTGTAAGGCGGCCACTGATTGTTCTGTCCAGCGCTTGACTTCTCTTCAAGCAGGGGATTCCTGTTTGAGCCTTTGTTTATTTTTGGCATGAGGAAAACGGTGGCATGGTCAGATATACCAAACTGGGGTCGTGATTGTACTTTGTAGCCATTTTTCACAGTGGTGTAGCAGTGGTATAATGTCCTTTCACCCCTGGTGGGGCATGTGATGTGCTGGTAGAAGTTTGGCACTGCATGTTTGAGATTGGCACTGTTGAAGTCTCCAGCCACAATAAGTACTGCATTCCGGTGTTGTGATTGCTGTTGTGTGAGGGCCTCATGCAGGTCATGTAGGGCAAGGACGCTGCCCTACACGGCATCCTTCAGAATCATGGGGTGTAATCCATCTGATCCTGGTGATTTGAACTTGTCTAGGGTAGACAGGTGCTCACTTACCTTTTTCTTCCCTATTTTAAGTTTGTTCCTAGTCTGTTTTTTACAGTACTGTTTTTGATAGGTTGGACTGTCTTTTCCCTTTGTTTAAAAGCGGATGAAAAAAATGAGTTAAATAGTTCTGCTTTCTGTTGCTTGTCACCTTCTTGCCACATTCTCTCACTAGTGGACCAATCCTTGACTTTTTTTCTTGTTTTTTTTCTTGTTGAAAGAAGCTTTTTTTAAAAGTTATTTTTGACTTTTGTCACAAGTCTTAGTTCATTTTGAGACAAAAGTCACAAATAACTTAAAAAGTTTCTTTCAACATGTAAAAAACAAGAAAAAGGTCAAGGAAATGATTAGTGGGAGAAAATGGCAAGAAGGAGACAAGCAACATAGAGAAAGCAGAACTATTAAACTCATTTTTTTACATCTGTTGTTACACATTAAAAATGCTATCAAAGTTAGAGGTACCATAGCTCTGCTGTACAAGAGAGTAAAGCAGTTTATTTCATCTGGTGGTTCGTGCTAGGAATTAAAGCCGGAATAGATGCAGCATTGTACTGGAGAAGTTGGGTCATTTGCCATGAATATCTATAAAACATGCTGTTTAGAGTTTTTTACTTGGGAAAAAGCTGTGATTTGAATGCTCAATACAAACATCAAGGTTAATGACTTGACTTTCTCTATTCCTAAAAAAAAGGAAAAGCTTGACACTATGGGACATATAGGTGTCAGGATTGGAAAATTGAGTAATTTTGTCTGTGTTTTTTTGGATGAGCAATGATATATAGAAGCCATATTTTTCTCTGATCTTCCTCTGCATTTCTGAAAAACTGAAAAATATATTGCAGAAAAGGAAATCCTTATGCAGCCATTTGTTGCCATTTGCTATAGACACATCTAATTTTTCAGAACGTGAACCAAATGAGCAGTACCTGACATGTGGCTTTGCAGAATTTTTTTGCAAAATACCTTGTAGGTCACATAAACTTGAGAAAATGATGCTTTAGATTGATATCACTTTCATGTGACTGGTCTATCCTTTCCATGATCTGTGCCTTGGACTGCTGCTCACACCATTGCAAAATTTCCCTCACACACACAAATGAACAAAGTGATAATCATTTAAAGTTGCACTGTTTAGTTAAAAATATGGACTTGAAATCACACTATATACATTTGTCATATGATTGCATTTAACTATGGAATAACTTTTTCTCCATATTTTTTAATTTATTGTAATTAGTGGATTAATGACTATCCCACTGTATATCTTTCAAGGTTTCAAGAGGTAGTGTATCTGACTACTTTTGGCTTGTGAACTAAGCAGAGTCTTGGCAGCTGCTAGGAAGTACAGTTTTTTTCAGCAAAACAAGAGTTGAAAACTTCTGTGAAGATGGCAGTAGCAAACCACTTCTGTACTGTTGTTAAGGAAATGTTGACATTGTGTCCATTAAACCACCAAGAGTTTAGCTTGATTCAAGAGTATCCTTATTATACCCTCTAAACCTGGGCATATGTAGATTTAAAAATAGTAATGTAGTTATAGGATGCAGACTGAAGGGATCTTTAAAGTTTGATAGAAGAAGAAAAAAGAGAAAAGAATAATTTTATGAAAACCATACATACCCACAGCAAACTGGTACATGCTAAGAGTATGTCATAATCACCTTTTTATTGCCTTCTCTTACTCTCTGAAAATAGAAAACTTGAAGTTGTGAATATTGAAGATGGAATTCCTGCATTAATTCATTGCATTTTTTATTATATGAACCACTAGAGGCATAATCATTATATGAAACAAAGAATATCATTTAGTCTTTGTTCAACTTTTCTGTAGTTGAAAGATTGGCTCTGATGTTTTTAGACTGTCTCTTTCAGTTTGTTCCTAGAAGATTTCTTCCTTTTTCTTTTTTTCCACTTGCAAGATCAGATGAAAGTCTTTCATTGTCTAATTGCCTAATTTCCTTGGTAACTTTATTAAGATGCATCTGTCTCTTGATTCTAATCACACAAAGTGTGTTCTGCTAAATACATCCAAAATGCATGAATGAACTGGAGAGTGTTGACCAAAATCACCTCAATTTTTTCTAAAATAGATTAGTTCCAATCCAAGAAATAGCAGGTGGAATAGAATTTAGAGAACAAAAACACGCTCCATAAATATGCAAAACTTTTTGTATCTTCAGCACTACTACAACAAAGGTAACAAAAATAGATCGCAAAGGCATGATTTTAATTCTGTTCCTTTGTTCTGTTTTTTTCTCTTATGCCCAAAATGTTTTCTCCTTCCTCCAATTTTATATTTTCTTTGTAAAACTAAAACATAAACATAGAATTGGCTGCAGATATCACTTTCTTGCAGAGTGAGAATAGAGAAACATAAATGGCTTTGCATATATGGACACCATCTCCCAGACAACTTTCATTTAATTTTCCTTTCATTCTACATTGCAGTGAGAGAGGAAGAACATCTATGATTGTCAACTTCTATCTTATTCTTATGATTGAAGAAAAAAAATATTTAACTAGAGAAATCTGAATTCTGTTCTCTGAACCATTATTTATCATGGATTTTCCCAGTTTCTGATTTTTGTAAATATTGCCATTTAAAAATGTTGATGAGTTAAACATTGTATTTAAGCATTGATCTTCCATGTACTATATACATTTACATATTCATATACATATGTATCCTATTCTGTATGGGAATTCAGAATAATAGTTTAATTACAAAAATGGTTAATTATGGTCAGAGAGATGGGTTGGAGAATGATCACGGAGTCAGAAAAGAGGTCAGTTATAGATCAATATGCAAGATATCACATAAATTAATAAGCCTTACAGAAATATGCTATTTTCAAACATAATCTATATATTCTTGGCTATAGCTATTTTGTTTTACCCATAGCAGCTTTAGCCTCAAGGCCCCTCAAATTAGCCAAGCTTCAAAATAGCCAGGTAAGGTATTGTTGTGTCCTGCGCACGCGCAGGTGGAGTTTCCACTTCGGCCCGCCTGCACGAACTACTCACCCGGCAGCGGATTGGCTGCCGGATGAGCGGTTCCCATTGGTTGGAGCAACCAGCCAATGGGAAGTGCGTCAGGCGAAGCCGCGGGGAAATATAAAATCTGCGGCTCGCTTGAATTCCTCCAGTTACGACTTCAGCAAAGCTCATCATGAGTTTTGCTCACGCTTTAAAATAAATGGGACCCCTCACGGTCATCTAGCCTGACCTCGTGTCTGATGCATTCTTTTACCGATTGAGACCGGGTTTTCGGCTAAAACACTGGCGACGAAGGTGGGATCTTGGAAGGACCATCACCACCCACAATAGCCGAACAACTAAGAGGCAAGATGACCACAACCTCACCAGCCGCTGCCGCGCCACCGGCAACAATCACACCGATGATCCAAAAATCACAAGTCAGAACATGCGACTCATATGACCCACAGACAGAACCGTGGGACCTGTTCATGGAACGTTTTGATTTCTTCCTCATTGGGAATCACCTTACCAACCTCACCGACAAGGAGAAGCAAGGGCTCTTCCTAAACTGTTGTGGAAAGCATGTTCATCAGGTAGCAAGGTCAATCGCCACCCCCAAGACAATGCACGAAGTAGACTGGACCGAACTAAAAAACGGATTACAAAGACACTTCGCACCAAAACCATCCGTGCTAACCAGAAGTTTTAAGCTGTTCAAGAGGAAGCAGAAAGAGGAAGAGTCTATCGCTAACTATTTGGCAGGTCTACGAATCCTAGCCGCAGATTGTGAATTTGGACCAGAACTGGATGATGCGATATGGGACAGATTGGTGTGGGGGCTCCAAGACAAAAAACTCAAGCACAGACTCATAGGCAGACTGAATTGCTCGCTAACAACAGCAATCGAGGAGGCTATGAGCACTGAAGCTTCATACCCCCCATCTAGGAGACCGGGCCAGGAACAAGTATTCCAAACTACCTATGATGACAATGGGGACGACGACCTGTCCCAAGATGGTGACGTCTTCCAGGTAAAACCCACGTGTGGGGGCCCAAGATGGCTGCAAATGCGCGTCTGGCATTCCAGGCTGCAAAACTCTTAGTAATGTCGGATAGCCTGCTTGTGCAATATCATGAGTCCACCCCCCTACAATTAACCTGTGATGCCTCTCCATATGGGGTGGGGGCAGTCCTTAACCACGTTTTCTCAGATGGGACCACCGCCCAATTGCATATTTCTCCCGCACCCTGTCGGCAGCTGAAAGGAATTACAGCCAATTGGACAAAGAGGCCCTGGCTGCTGTAGCAGGAATTAAATGTTTCCACAATTATCTCTATGGCCGGAAGTTCACACTAATCACTGACCATAAACCCCTGCTGGGCCTCATCGCCGGAGACAGACAAACCCCCCAGGTCCTTTCCCCCCGCCTTACCCACTGGACGGAATTCCTGGCTGCCTACTCTTACACCCTAGAATACAAACCGGGTTCACAAATTGCTCATGCCGATGCACTCAGCCATTGCCCGGTGCAAATTAACCTCGTCAACCCAGCTCCAACGCAAACTGTCCTCCTCCTGGAACATCTGCCGGAGGCCCCTGTTTCGGCCATCTGCATCGCTGAGCTAACCCCTAAAGACCCCACCATGGTCACTGTCCTACACTGGGTTCTTAGGGGATGGCCCTCGCAGAAGAAAGGGGGACCTTTCAAACATTATGAAACAAGAAGAGCTGAACTCTCTATCCAAAAAGGCTGCCTCTTGTGGGGATATTGCATTGTAATACCACCTACATTACAACCAGAAATCCTAACATCACTTCACGAGGGCCATCCCGGCATTGTCAGGATGAAAATACTGGCCCAGGGCTACGTTTGGTGGCCAGGCATTGACACAGACATAGAAAGTAAAGTCGCGAATTGCCTGCCCTGCCAAGAATCCCGGCCAGCCCCACCAGTGGCTCCTATCTCAAACTGGGACGCCGCTCAGAACCCATGGTCCAGGTTGCACATTGACTTTGCAGGTCCAATACAAGGGCACATGCTATTCATCATTGTCGATGCCCACTCTAACTGGACCGAAGTACACCCAATGCGTTCAGCAACCTCAGAGACAGTAATTGCAATGCTCCAAAAAAACCTTCACGACACATGGCCTGCCAGATGTCATTGTCTCGGACAACGGACCACAATTCACCGCTGACTCTTTCAAATCCTTCCTAACCAGCCTGGGCATCCGCCACACCACCTCAGCCCTCTATAAACCGATCGCAAATGGGAGAGCTGAACGAGCCGTGCGGAGCACCAAGGATGCCCTTAGCTGCATGACAACCGGCGACTTGAACCACAAAATTAACACCTTTCTCCTAGCCCAGCATTCCACCCCTTCCCCAACAACAAATCACAGCCCAGCAGAACTCCTCATGGGCTGCAAAATAAAAATTCCCTTAAACCGCGTCCACCCAGATGACCAACCCACACCTAAGCCAGCCTCCCCCACTGGGGTAAGGGTTTTCCAAGAGGGGAAGGGGGTATTTGCACGAAACTACCTGGGGCCACCAAAATGGGTACCCAGAACCATAGTAAGGTCAACCAGACCCAAGTCATATGAAATATGACTTGAGGATGACTGCCTGTGGAAAAGGCATGTCGACCAACTAAGGGGCCAGGCAAATAAAAGGGCCAGTTTAGACAGCGGGCAAAGAACTCCGGGGGCACAGCCTGGAATTTGTGAGGGGGGGGCCTACTGGGGTTCCTCACCGACCGACCAAAACGCTGCAGACCTACCTCAGGGCACCTTGCAAATCACGACTGCCACCAGGGCCCAGCGTCACAGTTGCCACCACCACCGCAGTTGCCACTGCCACTGCAGTCGCTGCCGCCGCCAGAGCCACCATCATGGCCACTGGCAGCAAACCCAGAGCTGGAGTTTCCACCAGGCATGTCTTCTTCCTCCGGAGGCACGGACTGAACTGAACAGAGCCTGCACCATTCGACCAGAGCAAGGCACCACCCCACTTACTTAGAAGACTACACATGCGCAGTCAAGGAGACTAGAACACTCCATCCAGGAGGGGAGGGGTGTTGTGTCCACTCCAGCCCGCCTGCACGAACTACTCACCCGGCAGCAGATTGGCTGCCGGATGAGCAGTTCCCATTGGTTGGAGCAACCAGCCAATGGGAAGAGTGTCAGGTGAAGCTGCGGGGAAATATAAAATCTGCGGCTCGCCTGAATTCCTCCAGTTACGACCTCAGCAAAGCTCATCGTGAGTTTTGCTCGCGCTTTAAAATAATAGGACCCCTCGCGATCATCTAGCCTGACCTCGCATCTGATGCATTCTTTTACCGATTGAGACCGGGTTTTTGGCTAAAACAGTATGATCTTTGTGAGTTCTGAAAACTGGTCTGAACTAAGGGAAGTTTCTGGAGAACACATAAATCAGATGAATGTAGAATGCATCACTATAATCAGACCTGGAAGTCAATAGCACATTCAATATTATTTTAAACTTATTGGCAGTAGTCATAAAATCTAATGGTAAGTGGTTCTGGCCATTGAGTTTGGAAATAAAAGTTCTGGATCCATAACTGTGTATTGATTCCTTCTGGGGAGGAGTTTATCAGAGTTTATTAAGAGCAGGGAATTCACTGAAAGTCCTCTGCTGGGGTCACTGAGAGTCCTCTGCTGGGATCATGTTCAGCTGCTACATGGATCTCAATGAAATGATTTGAGAAATTGTCCTCACATGAGGTCATGATAACCCATTCTAGTCTTGACATTTGTAAAACCATTACACGATAATATCTGCTGAACTTTATGAGCTATCGTTGTAGCCCAAAGGCATGAAAATATCACTCCAAGTTCTGCAGGCAGTTCAAATTCTCTCTGTGTGAGTACCTATGCACAGCACACGTGCATTGCATGTGCAAAAACTGCATGCATGTGCAGATGGTGCTGTCGCACATGCAGCACATGTGAAGGAGCTGCACGCAAGTGCGGATGGCACGTGCAAAGCATGTACTTTTTGGCACTCGGTAAGAAAAAGGTTCGCCATCACTGCTTTATACCCTTTCTGATAAGTGGCTGTCCAGTCCCTTCTTGAAAGTCTCCAGTGATGAAGCTCCCACAACTTCTAAAGGCAAGCTGTTCCATTGGTTGATTGTTCTCACTGTCAGAAAACTTCCCCTTATTTCTAAGTTGAATCTCTCCTTGATCAGTTTCCATCTTGTTAGGAATGTAATTAACAGTTGGGCTGGCAATATATAAACCATGACAGCAATATTGTATCTTTAATTACTGCTGTTCTCCTAACGGGGGACTTTCCTTAACACTGGTTATGGGCCCAGGTTATACCAGACATAGCTAAAAGAGAGTTGGTATTTGATACACAATACCGTATACAGACAGCTGTTTATTTTGTAATTAATGGTTACTACTCCTGGAGACGATGGCACATGACTCATCAACAAATCTGTCATTGATAACCCGGTTGGATGGAACAAACTATGTTTCCTAGTCTATGAAGTGCAGTCTACTCCTGCATAGGGAAGAATTATGGGATGCTGTACAGAATCCGCCAGATGTAACTTCATGGGATCCAGATGATGAGGATGATGCCAAGAAGATAGCAGATTTTCAACAAAGCAATGAACGAGCATTGTGCATAATTGGTCTAACACTGAGCGACCAACAGTTAGTACATATTTGTGGAGAAAATTCTGCTGCTAGGTGTTGGGAGAATTTGAAGAGGATTTATGTACGTGATACTGCAGGTGCACACATACATATTACATGTAAACTGTTTAGAGCACGTCTTCTGAAAGGTGGAGATATGTTAGCTCATTTAAACTTTATGAAAGGAGTTTTGCAGGAGCTACATGAAAAAGAACTGTTTTTTTCAGAGCTACATCAAGTTTACATCATTCTTTCCTCACTGGATGAAAGTTACAGTATGATGATTTTGTATCTTCCCTTGAAGTCCTAACCCAAAATGAACTAACATTGACTGACATAACTGCATGACTGTTGGAAGAATCAAGACGAAGGATGGAAAGAGACCAACTAAGAGAGAAACCACCACAACTTGAGGAGTCATTTTCGACTGCCTATACTGTTAGAAAATGTTTTTCTTGTGGGGCTAAGGGACATATAGCTAGATTCTGTAAAAAGGCAAAACAACAGAATACTGGTAAAGCTAAGAAAAATGCTAATGTCTACTTAGCTATGTCTACTTTAGCTATGTCTAGCAATGCACCTGTAAACCATGATTTGTGGGTAGTTGATAGTGGAGCATCACAGTGCATTACTAGAAATAGAAAAAGTTTTGTAAAAATTTCTACAAGCAAGCAACATGTATCTTTGGCAACTGGATGGAAGGTGAAAGCATCTGGTGAAGGTACTGCATATTGTTCATGTGTAAATGAGCATTTATCTATGTTATATGTACCTAAACTAAAATTTAATTTATTAACAGTAAGGGCTCTAGTTAATATGGTTATGTAGTAACCTTTAGGGGAGATAACTGTATAATTGAAAAAGAAGGTAATAGGGTTACTGCTACTTTAACAAATGGTTTATATGTTTTACCTGATGCCCAAATAGCTAACTCAGTATGTGGTAATGTGAGACCACATGATGAATGTATACATTTATTACATAGACATATGGGGCACACTAATTTCAAGATGCTGCAACAAACTGTTAAATTGTCAGAGGGAGTAAAATTAAAACCTTGCGGTAAATAAACTGCAATGTGTGCAGTCAGGAGAAAAGCAAGGTTACCCCGGCCAACAGACTGAATGGTTTTAAAACAAAGGAACCTTTGGAGGTTGTTTTTACTGATATAATTGGACCTAAGAAACCCAGTTTGGGAGATGCCTGTTATGTTTTGAGTATCATGGATCATTATTCAAGATACGGTTTCTGTTTTTAATGAAAACCAAAACAGAAACGTTTCAACATTTCTTTAATTGGCTAAGGTTTGCTGAAAGAAGGATGAAAACTAAGGTGATTACTGTTGTAACAGATAACAAGACTGAGTTTACAAACTATAAATTCCAAACAATGTTAAAATCAGCTAGTATTGAGCGTTCTGCTCCTTATAGGCCACAACATAATTCGTTTATAGAACAAAGGGGGCAAACATTACAAGCAATGGCTTGCACTATGTTAGCTCATTCAGGTTTGTCTGAAACACTGTGGAGTGAAGCTATAATGTGTAGTAACCATGTTTTAAACAATATGGTGAATACAACAACTGGTGAATTGCCATTCACTCACTGGCATAGCAGAAAATCAGATTTAAGTTACCTATAGACATTTGGAACTCCAGCATGGGTGCATATTCCCTCACAAGTAAGACTGCAAAGGCAACATAGAGCTCGACAGTTATTTTTTGTAGGTTATGAGGCCAACCATAGATCATTTAGGTTTTGGGAAAAAGGCATGGCTAAGTTATACTGTAGTGCTAGTGCTAGATTTATTGAACATGTTGGGTGGAATAAACTGGAATCTAACAACGATGTAATTATTGACACCCAGGTAGTCCCTAATGATAAGATAGTTAAACACTCAGTAGAAATTAAAGAGGAAGAACAGTTACAGGAGGAGTTTGAAGAATAGGAGAAGGTAAAACAGGAGAGTCCACTAGTAAGCCCTGAGTTACCTAGACATTCAACCCGTGTAACACGACCACCTGACAGATATCAAGCTAATATAGCATTATTATTATTATTATTATTATTGTCAATATTTATATACCGCCCTGTCAAGTAAATAAAGTTCCTGCTACTTATCATGAACTAACTCTGTACCCAAATAAGGATCAGATAGCTTGACAAGCAGCAATGGATAAGGAACTGAAATCCTTACAAATTTTAGATGTGTATGAAAATGTCAGGTTACCCCCAGGTAAGCATGCAATAGGATGTAAATGGATTTACAAAATTAAGATAAATGTAGATGGGACTGTTACCCATAAAGCCAGATTAGTAGCACAAGGATTTGATCAGTCAGCCAATGACTATGATGAGGTGTTTGCACCTAGTTTAAAGGCTACAACATTATGTGCAGCATTAGTATGGGCAGCTAAGCATAAATATATAATAAATCATTTAGATGTTGAGACAGAATATCTTCATGCACCGTTGCAACATACTATATATTTAAAGAAACCTTTAGGTTTAAAAACGGATAGTCATACTGATTCCTGGAAGTTAAAAAAGAGTCTTTATGGCTTGAAGCAGTCAGGCTATGAATGGAACCAGTGCATAGTAAAAGAATTAAAAAAGATAGGTTTTAAAGCTAGTATTGCTGATCCATGTTTGTTCAAAAAGGAAAGTGATGGTGTGATTTCATTGTTGCTATTGTTCACTGACGACATAGCATTAATAACCAAAACTGAGCAAGAAGCTATTAAGATTATTGCACTGTTAAAATGCAGTTTAAAATAAAACATCTTGGTGAGATTAAGTAATATCTTGGTTTAAAAATTGATAAAACTAGGGGAGGCTACAAAATCTCACAAACTGAGAAAATTAACCAGTTACTCAGGACCTTTAAAATGGAACTGTGTAAACCGGCTAAAACTCCGATGGGCCAAGAGTTTAGCCATAATGATGTACAAAGCCCGGTATTTGATAAAGGTATTGATCAATCTTTAATTGGTAGCTTATCTTATCTCAGTAATTGGTCAAGGCCTGATATAACATTTAGTGTTAATCAATTAGCCAGGTTTAATGCTGAACCTACTGAAAGGCACTGGCAAGCTGCTAAACGTATATTGAAATATCTAAAACATACAATGCATTATGTATTATATTTAGAGCCTAAGGATGAATTGAGCTTAACTTCATATGCTAATGCAAGTTTTGCTACAGACGTTTCTACATGTAAGTCAACGTCAGGCACTGTAGTATTCTTAGGAAAAGTGCTAATTGGATGGTGGTCTATTTGTCAAAAACATTTAAGTTTATCAACAATGGAGGCTGAATTCTCATGTTTATCTCTGTTATATACGGATTTGGTTTGTTACAAACAACTCATACTAGATATGTGGATTAATGTACAAGAGCCTATTGTTGTATATGAAGACAACCAATCAGCAATTCAAATGGCATCCAATCTTGCTGTAAAGACAAGGTCAAAGCACACTGATTTAAGATATCTAAATGTAAGACAATGTGTTAAAAGTAAACTGATTATACTAGAGTACTGCATGTCAGAAAATAACATTGCAAATCATTTTACCAAAGCCCAAGGTAATATAAAACATAAACATTGTTGTGATGAATACAGACTCAGATTGTAAGGTTATATATATTATCCTACCCAAAGGGGAGAATGTTAGGAATGTAATCTAACAGTTGGGTTGGGAATATATAAACCATGATAGTAATACTGTATCTTTAATTACTGTTGTAAATGTGATTGGTTGCTGTTTCCTCAAGCGGCCATAAAATGGAGCCAGAATCACTGTTAGTTGCTGAGTTAGATACTGGTTATTGAATGTCGTGTACTGATCAGCGTGAATTACTGTGAGTTGCAACTGTTTTGCAAGCTTCATGTACTGAACTATTTATTTGATTCTAGACTGTGTTTTTTGGATTATCCCTGAACTGCAAAAGTTGATGACTGACTGTCTTAACCATGTATGATTTTGGATTGATTGATGGATTTTGCATACTACCTCTATTTCCACAGAAGTAAAAACCTAATTGTTTTACAATTCAGTGTCTCTCTGTGCTGGTTTGTGTGTTCTTCAACCACTCTCACAATGCTTCTCTGAATGTACTCATTCTCCTAATGGGGGACTTTCCTTTCCTGTACTAAAATCACTATAGCAGAAATTTTAGTTTTACTTTATAAAGCTATTATCTTACACACAAAGTAAACCAAGAAGGATTAAAGCCAGTGTTTTAGCTGTTGGAAAAAATAATTCCAAAGTCCAAGCCTCCTTTTAAGTCAAGCTTGCGCAGTCAAAAATAGAGTCCAAACATTTTTTAGTTTCAACACTTCCTTGCCATATGAACTGCCCAGAAATTTCAAACAGATTTTTTAATTATCCCACACTCAACACATTTGGATTCCTGCTTAATGATGAATTTGTTGAGAAGCCTCAGAGGACTGGATGTTTTTCACTGGCTTCCTTCTATAATTGGAAAATGTATCAACTGCATCAGATCTGCAACTATTAAAAAGAAATGTAAAAATAATAATAAATAGGCATTTGGAAAGTGAACTACCTGTCAGAAGTCCATTTGCACTTATATACGCTATAAAAGTGGTGTTAATGTTTATTGGATTAAATTTTCTACTTTCTGCATCATAACCACATAAGAAAGCATCCCTGACAAATGCTGTTAACACTCTTTGTGAGAATAGGTGTTAAGTGTTGACATTACAGAACTGCTAGATTTCTTGGGGCATATCCACATGCATTATTCTAGTAACTTGTTCTATACAAACTTGGGTTAATATTACAATTTTATTTACCTTGAATCATGAATAAAATATCTAGGCATACTTATCCACAGGATACAATTAAAAATATTAGAAATACCAATGAAAATGTCTCAGTAGAGTGATCATAATTAATAAATGTAATATATTTATTAAATATTCAACATCAGTATTAAAAAGTGTCTTCCTGAAACACTTATTTGTTGTTCCATTACATATTTCAATGGCTTATTAAGTATACTTAATAGCTACTAGCAAGTTTTAAATTCCCACTGATATAAATTTGAACAACAAATTCAAGATAAAAGATCTTTCTCATGTGAAAATCTGTTTCTTATAAAAGCAAGCAAGTTTAAACTCCTAGTTTAATAAGTATTTCTCTGTTATTAGAAGGAGATATAATTCTCTAAGTTAAAAAACCTGTATATAGAAAAACAGTATTTTATAGGTCAAGGAAAAAGAAAAGAACTATAGGACTCCTTGAACTGATAAAAGGAATCACTAAAAAGCATGAGAAACCATAGATAAAAATAATAGAAAAAAACTTAGAGGATTCTAGGTGGCTTACAAATAAGATAAACATGATAATATAAAACATTAAAATGATAAATTACAACTTAATGAACAAAGATGGCTTAGAAAGAAGCAATATACTTGCTGTGGAGATAGTATCAACTTCACCATTGCCATTATATAATGCCTCATCAGGACCCCAAGCCAACTGGGACAAATTAAATCAAAGAATTAAATAATTTAATATAATGTCTTAAAATGTTAAGTAAAAACTAAAAAAGAAATTAGGACAATTACACTACTGTGTGCAGTGATGGGATTCAAATAATTTAACAACTGGTTCTCTATCCTGATGATCAGCTGGATAGGTGTAGCTGGGTGGTCATGTGACTGGATGGGTGTGGCCAACTCAACATCACTCACATTGAAGGGTGCTTCGTCTCGCCCAGCCTCTTGTGACCGTGGGGATGCTACACATAAGTGTGAAAAACAGTCATGTCACTTTTTTCAGTGCCATTGTAACTTTGAATGGTTACTAAATGAACTGTTGTACGTTAAGGATTACCTGTACAAAAATACAAAAACTTCTTTGCTTGCAAAAAGTTGCCTTAAATACCAATTGTTAGATTAAAAATACTTACAAGCCAGAGTTACAAATCAGGCAGGGTCCAGAGCAACTTTAACTAAAATAGTTAAAATACAAGGATAACTATCAGCAGCTCATAAAGTGAAACCCTTTAGTAAAGAGGTCATTTAAGCTCTCCAGAAAGTGGGTGTGTATATTTGGGCTACAAAATGCTGAGCTAAAGAAATAAATTAACAAATTATATAGGGGACCCAAGTTCAAGCCTTCCAAGCATGTCAGGATGACAATAAATTAGTACATGCCACAGATATCTAAATAAACTTCAAGCCTGGTGCCATGTTACTAAGCCTTATTATCATGAGAGAAAACTAAAATGAATTGGAGGATCCACACCCCACCTTTTTTTTTAAACAAATCTTACTATCAGTAAGCAATTATGTGCCTTGGTCACTCCAAAGCAATACAAGAGATTCTTGTCCCAAGGATGCTTTTTCAAGAGGCAACTGGACTTTCTGGGTTTCCAGAAAGTCCAGTTGCCTCTTGAAAAAAGCACCTTTGGGACAACCACGACCTGGATGACTGAAGAATCCACATAGACATGATACTCTTGTGCTCAGTGAACTGACAAAGCACTCTTTCACACCCAGGAGAAGCAATTCTTAGATCCATTAGCACCACTTAAAGATACCAGCTGGTCTCACTCACCTCACAAGATATCTTAAGGAAATAATCCAGATTTAAGGAATGATCACATGTCCCCAGAAAGGCAGTAAAAAAAAAAAACCAGTGCCAAGCTTTTATCTTGCCTCTTGGAAGTACATCCCAAAAGGACAGTGCCAGAAACACCTAAAGCAGTGTACACAGTTTAAAACAATCCTTCCTCTTTAAGAAAGTCAAACCAGTAATACCAGCAAAAAAAAAACAACCTCCTGAGAAGGTCAGGCAACAGTAAGTCTGGGTGTACTGCCAAGAACGTTTAGCTATTACAATGTAAGAAGGCTTAACCAGAGAGGAAGTTTCTGTAAGCAGGGCAATAAAAATAAGAATTAGGCTTGAAACAACACCAGAATATTTGTTTCCTTCCTTCCTGACAGAATTAGCCCTATAAAGTGGGGGGAAAAAACAAAACATTTTTGGAAGATTTCTTCCAACAACTGGTTCTCTGAATTGCTTAGAAAATTAACAAATGGTTCTCCCAAATAGGTGCAAACCAGCTGAATCCCATCACTGACTGTGTGGGGACTTCCAAGAAGGGCTGGAAAAATTGGCTAACAGAAGTGTCCCTTGGGCCTTGACCTCCCTCAGTGTCTGGGATTTGCCTCCAGTCTAGACTATGGCAACTGTAGGACTTGAATGGTCATTTTTTTCCTTTTTTACTCTTCCCATATCTGCAGGAAGGCAAGTCTTGCTGGCTGGCAACTGAGTCAACTGGCCTACCATACCTAACAAACAGGTTTATTCCCTCTTCAGTATTCCCATACTACTCTTTTGTTTCCTCAATGGTTTGCACCAATAGATATCTTCATAGTCCCTTTCCATAAGATTTCCCTTGACACTAATGCACAGCCTTTCTTTTTCTCCTTATTGTAGCATCATTGTTAGAAAGAATGGAGTGAAGCACAGTGGCTTAAGTGATTAGGATACTGGGCTAACAATTGGTAGGCTTGCATTTGAGATTTGGTTGCTGCTACAGGATGGGGTGAACTCCCATTACACATTCCAGCTCCTGCCAACCCAGCAGTTTGAAAGTGGGTGACTATGAATAGATAGATGGATACCACTTCAGTGGGCAACTTAATGGGGATATGAAAGGAGCCTGCAACAGGGCATTCCCTGGGCAACAGTGAAACTTCCAACCTGGAAGCGCTTCAGTACTCCAACATGAATATAAAAGTAGTAGCAACAATGGAACAAGTCATTTGGTTCTGAACTTTCTGAAAGAAACTTTTTTTTAATGGAGATGCATGTGCGTGTGTAATATGAGAATTAAACTATAATAAGATTTATGGGATTTATGCAGGGCCAAATTGGCTCCGAAGCAAACTGGTATAGTCTGCCCTAGTTTTCCCTTTAATTGAATTTATTGAAAAGAGTATATGAAATATTACTGATAACACTTCATGATGTTAGACTATTTTGTTGATAAACTAAATGAAACAAAATCCAAATATTGATGCTATTTATTCATTCAGACTCTCTTTATAGATCAGTGGGATTGGCATACATTTCTGATAATGTTCACAGCCTAATATGGTACATAGAAAACCTCAGAAATCTGGAAGGGGAATTTTGCAGATAATTGTAGAGTTCTTACCATTATAATATAATTTTGTAAGTTTGTTTTGTTTCTAGAAATCTAACAGAACATGTGTCTTTTAACAATTTTTTCTATTACCAATAGCTTCTCTTCCAAAAGTAGTTTTAAGTTTCTTTAACAGAGTTAAGGTTGGGGTAGCCTCTAGTGGCAGTTTTCATTTAGCATGAACTAGAAACAGGAAAAACCTGGAGAAAATACTTAAAAGTGGAGAGCTGCATTTTAAATGAATGTTTTATAGTTTATATTTCAAAGAGAATGTAAAATATATGTCAATATATAGAATACATCACTGTACATTTATCTCACCCATTGAATTAGTGAACTTACAGTAATGATAAAAATCACGCATTATAGTTATATAAATCAAAAGAATTTCAGTTAGGTATATCTGAAGAATGAAAATAAAAATAAATTGTTGTATTTTTTTATTTAAGACTTTTTAATATATTGTTGAATTTATTAAATAAATCTGGATGTTTTTCCCTTCATTGATAGAAAAATATTTGTTTATGTTCATAGCATTGTGCTAATTATGATATAGGACTAACTTATATTTTAGGGTGAATTAAAATTATTTTCCAATATGTGTTTCATTTCCTTTCATATAATAGAAGTCATATTTATGGACCATTCTCATTATCACTGCAATCTATTATTAGGATGGGTAATGTTTTTTTCTTTTTTTAATGTGGCTGTTTAAGAATTGGCCTCAATGAGATGGGGCGTTGTTGTCTCAATGTCTCAATGTCCTTCTCATTGAGTGAAGAGGCAATCCACAGATTGGGAAAAGTACCCATCATTCACAGATCACGTGACTGAGTAAAAAGTATAAAGGGA
>JAEANM010006572.1:4849-18489 GCA_017656035.1 Myanophis thanlyinensis | reverse complement strand
TGGCAATCCCGCCACTTTCCAGCACAAGTATGTGCTCTGTCCGCCCACCGCCAAGCAGAGTGGATGGGCTGCTGGAGGAGAGGGGGGAACGGCTTGGACGTCACGGGCCAGGTAAATGCGCTCCACGGGCCGCATGCGTCCCGCGGGCCGTAGTTTGAGGACCCCAGCTCTATAACAAGAGCTTATTTCTTTCTGTCCCGTTTTAGGAACATTGAAGATATTATCTGCTTACCCTCTTAAATTACTCTGATATACTTTAAGCAAAGAAAAAACACTTATGTTAATTTTCTCTGTTTATTTCTGGGTTGAAAATAACAAAGTATGTACAAAGTAATACATTCACTTTTTTCTGAGCTTTACAGAAAGGTCATTTGCTAAATCCTAGGTTCTAGAGAAAAAAAATTCAAACAAAAAGCTTTTGCAAGTACTATACACAATAAAACAATATATATTTGATAACATTTATATGCATATATACAACACTTATCATATATAATACAAACTAATATAACAATAAATTATGTTGTTATATTATCTTCAAATAAATTATTTGCAGATGTCCAATTATAATCCCTGTCGCCAGCTTGGGACAGCCCTATCAATGTAAAAATAGATTAGTATCTTGCAAATACATTATTCATATAAAAGTATATTAATCATATAAATATTTAAATGTAAGGTAATTTAATTTAAGATGTATATTAATCATATAAAATATTTTAATTTTCTTACCTATGAGGAATATACAACACTGGCCCTGTACCTACAGGTCCAATCTCTTTTGTTCGTTCTTCCCAAACTTTTGTAGGTCTGAATAACCTGCATGGATCCCGAGTTACATTAATGTGAACCTGTTAATAGTGAAAATACAGAAAAAGTAATTGAAGGCAATTGCAAATACAAATAATTAAACAATAAAGAGTAAGAAATAAACTTGCATAGCATTGTATTTTCATTATTGCAGAACCCAAAATACTATTAGTTTGGTTTACAGCAATTATGCATCTAATTCTTATTGGATATTTAGAACAAAGATACAAATCGAAAGACTGGTGACTACTAACAGAAAAGAAGTCAAATGGGACCAGATAGTAATTACAGAGTCGTGCCAAACCTGATAGAATCGAAACCACTAGAAATATAAAAAAATAATTTCAGTCCACCAAGATTATTACTCCAATGTTTTTAGAATTATCAACCTATGGATCATAATTAGATGCTATGTTTCCATTGCTATTACTAATAATTAAAATTTAATAATAATATACACTTCACATATTTAATATTTAAAGTTCAATTGAAAACAATTTTGCACAAAGTAGTTTTACTGAATTCCATGGGGATTACTAATTAATACAAGGCATTAAACTAAAGCCTGTGTCAACAAACCTAAAACGCTTAGAAGAAACACCAAATAAATCCATTAGGAATTACTGATGATTCATCATCTCTACAGATTTAATTTAAATTTAATTTCTAGAGAAAAGAAGCCAATTAGATAAGATCACAGTTGAGTTATTCTCAACTCAATTTCTTTTGCATTTTCTTTCATTCTAACCTGTTTACAACTTCTCCCCTTGCTTCCTTATGGGAGACTAAATTCCAGTTTCGGATGTTATATAGTGACATTTCAATAAGAAACTAATATAATATGTGATAATTTTCAAATGCCAGAATTCTTTGAGGTCAGAGGAGCACTTCTGAGAATATGGGACTGAAATATATAAATATATTAAATTCTTACCTTCTTTTTCAGCTTAGACAATCTTTTTTCTTTTTCAATCTTTTCATCTTCCTTTGCCTGCTTTTCTAGAAATTTCAGCTCAAGTTTATGCAGATCCTGAATATAATAAATGAAATATTGCTATAAATCTCCCCCTCTCTTTCTCTCTCTCCCTCCCTACCTCCATTCCCCCCTCCAGGAAATCTTGTTTGAGATAGGCCACCATATAAATTGAATAAATAAAATAAACAAATAAGAAAACATGTATAAAAATCATTTTGTTGTTTTAATCAGCCACTTCCCTTAACAACTAGGTTGTCAGTCCCAACTGTGGTCACTAAACAGGACTACCTATAACTGCGCTTCATTCTCATGCAACACAAGGATGCCTGAGGTTTGCAAAAACCTGCTTTGGAGACCTTTCTGCAAGCAAAGGTAAAGATAATATATCCTTTGACATAGCTTATTCCCTGAAGGGAGGATGGCTGCTGTCCTTATGGCTTTCTGAAAAAGAGTGAAGAATTGTTCTTTCACAACATCTTTAAAGTTTGCTTGTATATTCTCAATAGTGAAATGATTAGTTTTTATTGCTGTTGTTATATCATCATGATATTATACAGTAGACTCTTTGGTCACGAAGGCTTCTGACCACCACCAAATCGGGTTCTGATCAAAAAATTCACAAAATTTTTGAATCTGGTCAGACACATACTCAGGTGGCGATCAAACACAGCCACAGCCGATTTCCCCTTACGCACAATTTTTTTTTATAAGCGCCAAATTTCCTATTGTTTGTTTACACGTGTGGTCGCTGCATTGATTTTGCAATTAACCATGGCCTCTAATCAAATGAGGAGCGGTAATGTTGGTGAGAAGAAGGTTTAAAGAAAATTGAAATTGAGGTAAAGAAGGAAATTATTGAAAAGTATGAGAGTGGTGTGTGTTACTGATCTTGCTGCAGAGTACAAAAAATCAAAGTCTACGATCTTGACTAATTTGAAGCAGAAAGATGCTATTAAAGTAGCTAATGTTGCAAGGGGGAGTGACAATGGTAACCAAGAGGATGCCTCAAGTGCTGGAAGAGGTGAAAAGAGTGTTGTTAGTATGGTTGAACGAGAAGCAACTTGCAAGTGATAGTGTAAGAGAGACGATCATATGCAAGAAAGCTAAGAAGATACATGGTAATTTGCATGAGAAATACCCTTCTTTGAATGGAGAAAGTGCTGAATTTAAAGCCAGTAGAGGATAGTTTGAAAAGTTTCAGAAGAGAAGTGGTATTCATAGTGTTGTAAGGCATTGAGAGGCTGCTAGTTCTGACGCTGCTGCTATGAAGTGTTCGCAAAAGATTTCCTAAATTCATGGAGGCCGAAGGATATGTCCCGCAATAAGTGTTTAACAGCGATGAGACAGGATTATTTTGGAAAGATACCGAAGAGGACCTACATCCCACAGGAGGAGAAGGCTATGCCCAGCCACAAGCCAATGAAGGGCAGATTGACCCTTTTGCTATGTGCAAAAGCAAGAGGTGATCTAAAAATTAAACCATTACTCGTCTACCAATACAAGAACCCTTGTGTATTCAAGCAGCACAATGTGAACAAGGCCAGACTGCCCGTAATGTGGAGGGCTAATACGAAGGGCTGGGTCACAACAAGCTTGTTTTTGGAATGGCTGCACAAGACTTTCGTTCCCGCTGCTAGGAAATATCTGACAGTCATCTGCCTAAAAGGTGCCTTCTTCTGATGGACAATGCACTGGCACACTCTCCATGTTTGGTTGACCATATGGACAATGAGTACGACTTCATTGAGGTCAAGTTTCTCCCCCCAAACATGATGCCTCTTCTGCAGCCCATGGATCAGCAAGTAATTTCCAACTTAAAGAAGCTGTACACTAAGGGACTCTTCACTATGTGTTTTAATATTACCAAAGAGATGTCTTTGACCCTGAAAGAGTTCTGGAAGAACCATTTTTAATATTGTTCATTGCATCAACCTCATTGACAAAGCCTGGAAAGACGTCACGTACCGGACCTTGAACTCAATGTGGAAGAAACTTTGGCTTGAATGTATTCCTGAACAAGATTTCAAAGGATTTTAGCGCTGTGTTGTGGAGGAGATTGTGTCCATGGGTAAGAACATGGGTCTTGAAGTCAACAGTGACATTGAGGAACTGGTCAAAGATCACAATGAGGAACTAAAATGGACGAACTTGTTGCACTCCAGAATGAGCAGCATAAGGTGCTCAATGAGGAGCAGTCATCGGGGAAGAAAATGAGAGGGAGGTGATTAAAAGTAATGTATTGAGAACTGTCACTGGAAAATGATTGAGTGCCAGAATTTCTTTGAAAAGCACCACCTCGACAAAACTCTTACGAATAGAGTGTTGAACATGATGAATGAGCATGTCATCACTTACTTCTGTAAAGTTTTGATGAGCAGGAAAAGACAAGTCACATTAGATTGGGAAAAGGAAGAAACCAGAAATTCCTGAAGATGAAATATTAGAAGACAAAGAAATAGCAAGAGAGAAAACACCTGAAGGAGAACATCCTTCCATCATGGGGGTGGACTTTCCCTCAAAACAGTAACCTCTCTCTCTCTCTCTCTCAGAATTGACCGACTGAACAGTTTCTTGTTCAAGGTTTTCTCAGTTTTTTAAAGGATTTTACATTTTACTATTACAGTACACTGTGAATCCTATGGCATAATTAACTATTTTTGTGCTTAAAAATCTTTTAAAAACAATATATACAGTTCGTAGGGTCTGGAATTAACTGATCATTACATACAATCCAATGGGGAAATTACATAGGTTCAGGTCATGACCAAATCGGATTGCAACCAAAGTTATGGAATGAATTATGGTCGTGACCAGAAGTTCTACCATATATGCTATTTTGTTATTCTGTAATATTTTGTATTTTACCCAGAGTTCTTCAGAATTGGCAAAGACCACTCTTATGGATAAACAAACTGCAGTCTATTCTGACATTTTCAAACTTAATATAATCTTTGATAACAGCATTAGAAGTTCCTTCTTTTGCTTTAAAGAAATACTGGGGAGACAACTGCTACATGCATTTGTTTTTATAATTACTGTCTCGTCAGTTCAATTTTTGATTACCCCAATCAAATGGTTATTTTAAACCTATGTTAATAATTCTTTTAGAAATAATTCTTAATATTTTCTATTTTTAATGGAAACAATGGTATCCAAATGAGACAAATCAATTGAACGTCAATGTTCATCACCAAGAAGCTTCATACAGTCACACAGAATTGTCCTTCTCATATGAAAACACAGAGAAACCTGAAATAAATATGGAAGAGATACACAAGACTACTCACTCGTTCTTGGAATTTAACAATTTCTTCTGCTGCAGTTCTTTTCTTCTCTTCCCTTTCAGCTTCCTCTCTTTTTTCTTTTTCAAGTCTCAGCAGCTCTTCCTGTTCCTTTCTCTCTCTACTATAATCTTCCAACAGTAACTTCATTTGAAGTTGCCGCTGACGTTCTCTCTGCTTTTTTTTCTCCTTCTCTTCTTCCTCTTTTAACTGAGCTTCCTGTTTTGCTGCAGTTGCCAGTGCTTTGTCTTTCTTCCATGCTTCAAGCTCTGCTAATCGTCTTTTCCTTTCCTCTTCAGTTTTCTGCTTCTGAGCTTCTTCATGCTCACGTTGAATATCAGCGGGCACTTCCTCGGGATTCTCTTTGTGGACTAAGATTTTATCCTTTTCTTGTTTCTTCATCTTCCATTTTTTAATGGCCTAGAGGATTACAATAAACTGAATAAAATAATTCATAAATAAATAAATTTATCTTGCCATTTCTAATCCTCTGAAAGAAAACAGGACCTAAGATGTACAATTAGGTCCATAGGTGTCTTCATGCTTCTGAAGAGATGTTTGACAACTGTGAGAAACAAATTACTATACTAGGATGGGGTTTGGGATGATCTACCAGGGCTTTTCTGGTCTTTATAACTATTAGTCATAAGTCAAGGACTATCATATTATGATTAGGAAATATCAACTAGACTACTATAATACTTTGTTGAATTATTGAATGCTTTCACATTTATACGTTTCAATTATATATTCTGATCAAAGTTCAATAAATTCCAGTCTGCATGAGTATCACCAAACCCAGAGAATAATAGAGAAACAATGAACAACTAGGTGAATGTTTGTTGGTGGAGGAATTGTAGGCTGTAAGATGTTTTTAAAAAAGGGATATAGAATAATAAAAAGAAAGAGAAAGAGAATGAATGGGTATAGTCACCCAAAGAAGAACAATCTATTTTTCCCAACAACAGATAGTCCTCGAGTTACAACCACAATTGAGCCCAAATTTTCTGTTGCTATGTGAAACAATTGTTAAGTGAGTTTTTCCCAGTTTAATTACCATTCTTGCCAGTTGTTAAGTGAATCATTAGAGTTGTTAAATTATTAACACAGTTAATAAATTATTAAGTGAAATCTGGCTTCCCCATTGACTTTGCTTGTCAGAAGGTCGCAAAAGAAGATCACATAACCCCAGAATACTACAACCATCATAAATATGAACCAGTTGCCAAACATTTTGATCACATCAACATGGGGTGCTGCAGTGGTCAAAAGTGCAAAAGTGTGAATAACAGTCATAACAGTCATTTTTTCAGTGCTATTGTAACTTTGAACAGTCACTAAACGAATTATCGTAAATTGAGAACTACCTGTACAATATTCTTGGTTATTGCAACAGTACTTCAACATGTTCTCATGTTCCAAAACACTGAACATTATCACCTATATTTACTACATCATGTAAAATTCTTCCTAAATCCAATTCCTAGCATAACAATTGGAAGTATGGAATTTATAATTCTACCACCTCTAGAGAGTACCAGGTAAAGGAATATTGATGAAAATGGAAGACGTTTACATGCTAGCATAAATAAACAACTACGGTAGTAGTTAAGAAAAAAACTAACTGAACAGATCAGTTCTAATATATAGTAGCACTATTAAATTTATGGACAAATTTAATCGGAAAAATTCTCTCACCTCCTTTTTCTGTGACTCTAAAATTAGAAATTCTTTATGCCATTTTTCATGTGATTGAATGTCTTCCTTTGTTCTATCAGGGAGATATTCGAGGGTTTCAGTGATGTATGATTGTTTCCCTTTATGTTTTCTCCAAATTTTTAAGAAGATATGATGATCACACTCATCCCAACCTCCTTGCCTTCCTCCGGTTTGCTGAAGAAATCTTTCAAGCTCAAGGACTTCTTTAGGAAATTGATTTTGGATTTCCTTATGTAATGGAAATACACATTGTTTGAAAATTTTTGCAGCTGAAGTTCCTACAGCCCACATCTCGATTTTTCTTTCTAAGGCATTGACCTCATTCGTAGCAACATTCTCCTCTCTTAAAAGTTCATCATAACTAAAATTTAAAAAAATATATAAATAAATCATCTAAGATAGAATAAAAATGTGATTAATTCTATGCCTAAATTTCATGAGCATACAGCTTGCAAAAAGTTGCATACACTGAACAAATATACAAAAGCAATGTGATGTGATATCATTTTGCTGCTCAAACCACATGACACTCAGAAAATCCAAATGGGGTTTTGGATGTATATATTTAGAACAAATCTTTAAACCCTGACATTGGTAGCAAACCTCAGAAATATTTTCCAGACAGCTTTAAATCATAAAGAAATAATAAAATGTAAATATACTTACAAAGGCCAAATACTTTATTGTCTTAGGTAATTAAATACAAAGTAAAATACATATATAAAATTAAAGATATTTAGATTAACTTTTAAATTAACTATTTTCCTACAATAAAAATATAATATTTTATCAAAGATAAAAATAACATAGCACACTTCAGCACATTAAAGGTTTTTCTTTTACACACATTTTTATAGCAATAGCACAAATCGGTCAAAATTATTGTCCCTTCCTTATTATATAAGTAGATTGAAAGAAAAGTAGTTTATAAATTTATAAAACCACCCGGACGCCCCGGACTGGACGTAAAAAGTGGAGATGTCATGTCCGGGCAAATGGGGAAAAGCGGCTCTGGCAAGACGAGCATGCACTCCATCGCGCTTAGAAATCCCGCGATGGAGCACATGCTCGTCTTGAGGGAGCCGCTTTTCCCCATCAGCAGCACCTGGGCGGCGGAAGAAGAGCCGCTGCGGAGCTGCGCCCACCGCCCCCACCGCCACCCCCCCTGCCACCCCCGCCGCCGCCCCCGCCGCCCCCCCGTCCTCTTTTTTGGAAATCAAATATGGTCACCCTAGTACTCCCTATGTCTGATGTGAAGTTCTGGAAATAGCTAAGAAGATGTTGTTTTATTCTGCAATCCAGCCATACATTTTAATTTTATTATTTAATTTATATGTTGAATTTTGATTTAAATGGAACAATCATGAAAAGCTACAATTTGAAACATAAAAAAACCTAGTGGCCAACAGAGAATTTAATCCTTGATTTTTCATAAAGATGGTAAAAGAAGAGAATATTTTATCTCTTTAAAATGCACTTTACTGTTTTATGGATTGTAACATATACAATACTACTAAATATATCTTTGTTACATAAACACATTTAGCTTTTTAGAATAAAGTAAATTATATTAAATAAGAATAAAGTATAAAATATTAAAGTATTAATATTATATCAAATACTAAGAGTGAAGGTAGATTAAAATTGCTACCAGACGATGTCTGCAAATTTAAATTTTACTTTCTACACACAATTTGTAGTTCTTACTTCAATGGCTTTCTATAACACTATTAAAGGGCCTTTGGGTTATTTATGCAGAAATGCTAACTTACTGGAAAACTGTTTTAATAAAATTAATTAATATATTTTTATTTTTCATTTTTATTAACTTTTTAAATATTAGATGAATGTTTCCTGTTAACATTTTAAATTTTCCTATTAATTAACTTATGGTAACAAAACCCAACATATACATATTTTAATTAAAAAAACATGAATACATTTGTCGCTGATCTTCTTTAAAAGAACTTATTGCTGTTTCAGCTTCTTCCATCATTTCTCTAAGCTTGTCAACAACTACAAAAGAGAGAGAAGATAATGTTTGCATATCAAAACCGAGAAGTTCAAATATATCACAAAATATAGAAAGGTAGTGTATCTTAAATAATCCAATTTAAACGTAAAAGTATAATTAAAAAGATACAAAATTTGATATATGCAAGTGTGCCATTCAGTTCCCAAAATGTCTGTGTCAAAAACAGAAACATAATCAGAAAATAAATTAACAAAATCAACTTACAATTAAATGATCTTGATCTAGAATAATAAGATTTTAAAAATTGATAAACTTCTTGAATCTTCAACAGAGACAGAAAAGAGAACTTTAGTAGTAGAGGCATCCCATAAAACCTTCCTTTGCTAGATTTCCCTCTTTTATGCAACAATTCAAGCTGAAAGAGTCTTGTTTCATTTTGTATCTAGTCACTCTGATTTTATCAGGTAAAGGCATAATTGCAGCTATTCTGATAATAATATAGTATCACAATACTCACTGCAGAAAAGTCTAAGGTGATAATAATATCATTCCTTGGACATGAAAACTGGCTGAGTGACTTTGGGGCAGTCCCCTCTCTCAGCCCAGTTTACTTCCATTTGATAGTTGTAGAGAAAATAGGAGGCAAGAGGTATGTACACTGCATTTAGTTGAGCATTTTTTTAAAGTGAGATAAAATAATAATAGTTATGCATATGAAAGCCAATAGCAACTAAAAAAACTGGCAAGTGATCTTACACTGTTATGTATACACTAGGTGGATAAAAATGCCAAATCCAGTCTGAACATCTGGCTAACTATGATGAACCATGATAATGAAAATCAAAGTTGGAAGATTATGGCATAAACTAGCCATAATGGTCCCAGTAGTTATCAGCACACAGGGTGAGACACCAAAAAATCTTGGGCAGTATTTATAAAATCAAATCTACACATTGGCAAAATCTCCATTAGTCAATTGCAAAAGGTCACACTGCTTGGATCCACACACATTACTCTGATACCTTACAATATCCTAAGTTCTTGGGAAGCACTGAATGTATATGAAGACAAAAGGAGTGGCAGCTGTGACTTTACATTTTTGTGAACAGATAATAACAATTTCAATATGTTCCTTAGCAAGTGAACAGAAAACTATAAAATCTGAAAGTTACCTTGCAACTCTGTTCAATTTAGCCAAAATGTGAAAAAAAAAACTTTTCAACTTTATAATTAAGAAATTGCAAAGTACTGTTGCTAAAATATAGATAATTTACAGCACAATTATTGAAACTACTTTTAGCAATTTTGCTTGCACAACTAAACCATTATTAGCTGCTTACATTCTGGAGTTGGTTTCACATCTTTTAGCTGTCGCTGAAGTCCCTTAACAGTACTATGGATTCTGCTCAGTTTTTGCTGTACTTTTGCTTCTATGAAAAAAAAAATCCCACATGGCATCTTATTAGTATTTTTACACTAGAAAATTATGTTGCTTTAATAACTTGCCCTCTTATAACTTTTAATTCCTTCACGTTCAAGTATCATAAAAATGCACAGGATGCCTAAAACGTTGTTCTCTACAATTCTTAAAATAAAGAAATGAAGCAAGAAATTTTTAAATATTACAAATTTGCTAAACAATTTTTGTAAGTCAGAACAGGAATGCATTATCTTACATACAGTCAATCACGTCATCTTTATTCGAATGTCACTCCAACAACCCACCCCTCCCGCCCATTGTCTCTTTCTATATGAAGGTCCTTGATCTGGCAATGAATGAAAAAAAGTATCTTCCAAAACTGCTATTTTCTCTGCAGAGGCAATGGCATGTCATCTGGCCATGGCAAAGTAAAACTCTTATTCCACTATTAGATAATTACTTTGAGATTATCTGGCTCTATTCGCTAATTTTATATAACTGTCAACAGGAAACCCATTGTTTCAATCAATGAAGATTTCTAAGACTAAGTAATGAGATACTATTCCGAAGGTCTGCTGTCATACAAACTGCAGAGAAGCACACTGCCAGTATGAAAACTTCAAAGCTGATCTGTTGTTTACATAACATAATGAATCAAGAAGATATTTTCAGCATTTTTCAAAATAGCTAATGAATAAATATACAAAATATTTTACTTTCTGTTTTCCGGTTTTTAGTCAATTTGTGTTCAACTTCTTCCAGTATGCAATATTCCATCCTAAAATCACTCTTCTTATTGAAAAGAGCATTCTTATCCTTTTCAAGGTTCACAAGTCTAGGAAAAGGGACAGGATTTGTTGAAGTAAATATTTGACAAGAAACAGGATATGTATTACTATTAGATTGTTTTGACACTAGAGCTTGATGTTATGAAAGATTGATTGGCCCAAAGTCACCCAGCTAGCTTTCATGTCCAAGGCAAGACTAGATCTTACAGCCTCCTGGTTTCTAGCTGGGTCTCTTAACCATTAGACCACATAGGTTCTCTTTCAAACAAAGGATATTAAATAAGTATTTTAATGGTCAGTAAATCCAATTTGTATATTAATATATTAGTAAATTTAAAAATAGTCTACACCTACATCATTTTATCCTTCATTTACAGGCAAATTAGATGTGAACAGGATTGGCTTCATAAGAACAGTAGTTAAAAGAAAACCTTCCATCCCCAAAGTATAGCACATAAAGAAGGTGACAGGTTGCAACATTTAAGCATCATTAATCAAATAATCCACAGAATAATCCTAGTAAAAATATCTGAGAATGTAATTTCGAAATAAATAAAATATAAATTAAAACAGCTGTGTAAACAAGCAATATCCATAAGGATACCATTTTGCAGAAAGGAGATAATTATTCAAAATTAATTTAGAATGAAAAATAACAGTAAATGAATTAATTTATTCATCAGATGTATCCCTGCCACAATCAAAAGCAGTTAACAATATATCTATGAATATGATAATATATGCAAGGCTTCATATATCAAACCAAAAATAAAACATGATAAATTCAATCAATTCACGCCTCTCCGCAAAATATACAGATTAAAGACATCCATACATACTCCAACAATTCACTGCTATGAGATGGGTGGCCAAATACATTATTTAAATAAATAAGCAAAATAGCAGTTTTAACAGCATATAAAGCTGATCATATTTCCTAGAGAAGACTATTCCAGTCCATAGGTACACCAATGGAAAACAATCTCTGCATGTCTATCTTTAAAGATGTATGGACTCACTAGCAGGTACCGTTTGAGTTACAAGATGAACAAATTATGAAAATAAATGTTTGTGAAACTAAACAAGGTACCTTAAAAGTTGCTATAGCTACTTACATTGAATGAAAATATCAACAAATTTCAGACATTTGCTCTTTCTTACAATACCTGATTATTATTTAAATATTACATTTTTTCTTTATTCCTATGTTTTGTTTTAGGGAAGTTATACTATTACAGAATTTAAACTTACTGATTTTTTAGTTTATTCCCTGTTCTTATAAATTCAATTTTCTTAACTTGATCACTTTTGGTCTTCCAGCTCTGAAAATGTTGGAGAGCATCTGGAGCACTAAAACAGCTGCCATTCTATGCAAAACACAATTTTAAAAATCATTATAATCAAATACAGTAGTACATTTTCATTAAAGAATGTTTTAAAACATAAAGACAGAGGAAAGCTTAATTTAGATCTAAAACTACTTCAAACCTCATCTTAATGTTGTTCATTTTAATAAGACGGTAAATGGTAAAAAAAATTCTGCAGGGACCCTCCAAAGCTAAATTCTTTTGATATTTTACTACCTAAACAAGCTTTAAAATTCTACAGTAAAAGATATGGAAGATGTTGAATTTGACAATAAAATAGCAGAAAATTGAGAAAACTTTTTTTTTTTCCAGAAACAGGGAATATGCTGGGAGGGTGTTCAAACCAGTTGCACAACAGGAAGATAGTAATAATATTTTCTCTGCAACTAAACAGTACGAAGAATTCCATAATTTATATAAAAGACATATACATCATACATCCAATTACTTCCCATGTGTCTGGGTTTCCTTGGATATGCATTTTCCCAGCTGAAGAACAATATTTCCCAAAATGTCTGGAATTGGAGCAACAGCAAATAACAGAGGACCCTGGCAGTTGAGAGCAGGAGGCAAATGTAGCCTTCAGAATAAAATCTAACAGAGCATCCCAGCTTTACTGTCTGGAAAAAAAAGTAGCTTCTGCCACATGACTGTTGCAGGGGGAAAAAAAGAAAGCAAGCATCTATCACACACATAAAAATGAAGTATAGACAGACACAAGATACCAAAAGCATTTGATAATGCTGGACAGATCTTTAAATTTAATATTTAGAGGCAATACTTTCAGCTTAAGCCCACTGGTTGAAGGGATAGCAACTTTTCATAACGAACCATGGTTTCATGACTGCAGAAATTCGTATATAAAGATTTTTGATTCTGCAAGCTCCAATATATGGGGCTTATTCCGCTCTCTTTTCTCCTATACAGGAGTACAACTACTGATCCGATTCAGTTAGGAATAGGCTCTCCTCTGCTCCCTTTAAGGACCAGGTTTCATGGTCCATGCCATGCCATGCTTCGGAAGAAATCGGCCATAGCCTGTGACAACGGACATTTCTGCTAACATGCCTAACTGCCCAGGCAAATCAAACCACAGATCTTCTAGCATAAGATTTGTCCTACTTGGCGCCTTCCAGAGGCGGCAAATGATAACTTCCAGCATTCCAGGAATTGTAGCTCAGCTAACGTCAAGCTCGGGTAACTTACTGGGGGACGGGCTGGAGTTTGTCAGCCCGATATATGCAGCCAAGTCGCGACCCCCACCACCATTGTGCAACTGAGGAGGAGGGCTTTAGTAGCGAAGC
>JAEANM010006571.1:0-18489 GCA_017656035.1 Myanophis thanlyinensis | reverse complement strand
ATATTTGCATCGAAAGATGATTTTATGTTGTGTTTGTGTATGTATGTATGTCTGTTTTTAAAAAAATAAATAAATAATAAAAAGAGAACACACTATACAAAGAGTAAGAATTACATTGCAAAAGGTACCAATTTAAATGCACATGATAATGTATATTTGATTTGAAAAGAACGTTTGGAACATTCTATTTAGATTGATGTTTCTGAAACTTGGCAACTTTTTAAGGTGTGTAGACTTTAACAACCACATTTGCTGGCAGGGGAATTTTGAGAGATGAAGCCCACACATCTTAAAAGTTGCCAAGTTTTAAAAACAATTAATTGTATATTGTAATTTTAACAAATATTTATTTATGAACATTGTGTTGCCCTATGTTAGGATTATGTTTTCTATTTGGTAGCTGGCATGTTTTTGGTGGGTTTTTTTTTTTTTACAAAGTGTTTATTACTATAAATTACCATCATATATTAAAAAAAAAAAGATTGCTTTTTCTGGACAGCAGTAACAATAATGAGTTTAAGACAGTTTGGGAAACCTAGACATATGAATCTAGTGAGCCAGTTCAACTGGCAAGAGTGACATCTTAAACAGACTGTTAACCAGAATTGTCCTCAAATGAGCCAAATCTTCTAGCTTTGGGCTGAAAAACAACATAGTGGGACTATGTGTGAAGGTTGATGGGCCTCAAATCAAGAGAAGGAAGTGGCATTTTGTAAAGCTGCTTTTGAACACAATTTATATACAATACGGAAGTACCTTTCACAAATAGGTTGCAATAAAACAGAGTGGCAAATGATGTTGCTTTCCTTCCTTGTTTCATCAGTTAGTTTCAGAACAGAAGTAAAAAAAAAGGAACAGAATTCTTGAGTGAGAATGGAAAGGATTTGATTTAACGAGGAAGGAAGGAGCATCACCATACACACAAAGAGAAACGATATAACAAGACCCATAAATCCTTAGCTACGACATGACATTGATCTGTTCAACAGAATGAAGCTACTTCTCTTTCTCTCTCTTGGCAACTCATGATTGAGTCATTAACCAAAGGAAAAAAGATTCAAAGGAAAAATGAATGGGTCATTCTAAAGAGATCTGCTTCCTCCTAGTGGCCATTCTAAAAAAATGATTATTTCTGAATAATCCAAGTTTGGACAAAAACCCATGGTTTATCTTAAGCATTTACAAAATAAATAACAAAGAACTAAATCTTGAATATTGTCTCTTCTGGTTATTTCTAGAACAAAGACCATGTGAGACATACAATGCTCAGATGGCAAGATCTGGGTTCAAGTCAGCCATTAGGTCTACTGTTAGTTTGCCACAAAGCACTCCAGATGAATTGTATTTGCCAGGGGAGGGGATCACTAGGAGTGGGAATGTCAGAAAAGTCAAGATGGTGTCCACAATCATGTGACAGAAGTTCCACACACACACCCTGTATGTAAGCTGTGATACCTATACAAAGATCATATGATTCTGATAGCCATTTTGGCTTGTTTGGCTTTGTCAGAGAAGTGCCCTTATCAAGATGAGGTTAGGAGTACGTATTAGGAAATGGGAAATTCAGATTCATGTCCACCATTAGCTGTCAAAGCTCATAGGATATCTGTGGCATCTTTTCTTAATCCATCCAATTGATCCTGACCAACTGCTGTTGTTAGTAAAAATGGCAGTACAATATACTCCCCCTGGAGGAAAGACACACTATAAGACGAAGTAGTAACAATAGCAAAAAGGAAAATGTAATTTTAAAACCTTGTAAAAATGCTTACCGGTTATTTAGTGTCAAATCACACTGAAGCCCAGAAGGCTGATGGGAAAATCTCACCAATGGACAACGAGCATTAAGTATCTTCTGGACACCCTCGCATCCTGGCCCAAAGTTATCAAGAAATTCACCAAGCACGTTAAGGATCCTTTGGGCTGCTATTCTTTCAGAAGGAGCTTTCTTCATTTGATAAATTATGTTAAAGGGGCTAGTTTTCTAACACACACACATAAAAAAAAAAACCCACATGAAGAATTAATTCACAAATTAGACATCCCATTCTCAAAGCTGAAAAAAGGAGAGGGAGCATTGGAAATTAATATCAGACTTTCCCACATTAGGCAAAAGGCGGAATACAGTCAACTATAGTAAAACCAAATATTTCCAAATAAAGGCCACTTTTACTGGCAACTAAAGTAAATTTACATGGCAACTAAAGCCTGCTTGATTTGCTTTTATAGTATTATGCACACACCTCTGAACTTCTTAAAATTCATCTTATACCTCCTGTAATGTAAAATTTATATTCAACATTTCAAACAATACAAAATTTCTGGCTCAGATAGAGAATATTGATTTACATCAGATCTCTTTTCAATTTAGTGCCCTCCAGATGTGTTGGACTCCTCAATTCCTTTGAGATCACGGCTGAGCTCCCACCATAGTCCTACATGGGTCCATCTGGAAATCACACTTACTGTTACATACAAGCTACTTGAGAATCTAACATCTCAAATTCTGGAAACTCAGAATGCCTCATTAAGCTAGTGACTGAGTCCAACTCCCTGCTTGCCAGAAATCTAAAGTAATGATCCCTTGGCAAATAATTTAGTGTCTCTGTTTGGTACAGCACAGAAAATAAATTCACCACTTCTTTGGGCAATGATTATCCTGATGATCTGCTTGTACATTCCAAAAAGTATTTTCTAACATTCAGTCAGAATCTGCCTTTTTGTAATGCACTGTGCTCATGGTTGAAGAAGAATCCACAGATACAATGACAACCATTATATCAGAGTTGGGGAATTTTTGACTTTTCTGATGCTGCTTAGATCAATGTTGTTCAAACTTGGCAACTTTAAGCTATGTGGACTTCAATTTTCAGAATTCCCCAACCAGCAGATATTGAAACCCTTATACCTTGAAGCTGTTAAATTCAAAAAACCCTGTGTTAAACCGTAAGTCACAGTAGCCCAAGCTAGCAGGCATAATGTTAAGAGATGATGGGAGGTGCAGTTTTATATCTGGACAGCCACAGATTCTGCAGCCTTCTTTGACACTGAGAAAACTACACTATAGCTGATTTGCATATAAATGCTTTCATTTCTATCCACATTTCTAATATGTAACTAGATAATAGTAGCGGTTACAAGTGATTTGCAAGTTATTTACATAGGGACAAACAGATTACTTCTTGCCATTTTAAAAACTCCTACAATAAGCCTCTTTTTTCATTTAAGTACCAATTATTAAATTTAGGAGAATCTGTGCATTAACTTCAGAGATACACTTAAGCACATAAAGTCAGAGACCTATCAAATCTGTTCTTTGTAAAATAGCATGCATTTAAAGAACACTACAGGAAAAAACCGCTAATGGCTAAGATTTAAACTCAAGTGCTTTTCATTGCCAATTATAGCAAAAAGAACATCACAGACACATTTTGTTAACCAGTTGACAACCAAAGAGTTCTTGAGAGGATGGTGGTGGTTGTGGCACAAGGTAACAACAGACTGAATCTCAAGATAGAATTCCTATAATATCCCAGCCTTTACCTGCAAACTGAAAATTTATCAGTGCGCCTATATAGCACTTAGAATTCTGACATCTTGTACTGCTGTCTGGTGCTGGATTTCTTCAATTACATGGCAAGCAGCAAGTAAAAGGCAATGCCCATTAGGGCAATGCCCATCAGTATAGGGGTTAAGGCACCATCAGGCTAGAAACCAGGAGACTGTGAATTCTAGAAGTAATTCGATTTACGACCACAAGGGGACCAGAATGTTTGTTGCTAAGCAGTTGTGAGTTGTGTCAAATTTTACTTTTTTTTTGCTTTGGTCATTAAGTGAACCACAATGTTTAATGATACTACACTTGATCTTAGCCAAAAGACCGAGAAGCGATAAACCACACGGTTGTTAAATTAATCTGGCTTCCCCTAGTACTTTGATTGTTGGACGTCAGTTAGGAAAATAACATGACCCCAAATGATGCAACCATCATAATTACATACCAATTGCCAAGTATCCAAACTTTGATCAAGTGGCCATAGAGATATTGCAACTAAGGCAAGGACTGGTTGTAAGTCACTTTTTTTTTCAGAATGATTTTAACTCTGAACGGTCACTAAACCAATGGTTGTGATTGCAGGGCAACCTGTAGTCCTGCCTTAGGCACAAAGCTATGTGTAGGTTGCCTTGGGCAATAATTCTCTCTTAATTCTAAGAAGCAGGCAAGGTCAAACCACTTCTGAAAAACCTTGCCAAGAAAAGGACTAATCCAGGCAGTCAATGCTGACCTGAAGGCTCAAACAATCACTATAGATACGAATAAGCCCAGAAAGGAGGCAGCATTCATTTCCTGCATGCACCTCAAAAGACTATGAACAGCAAAACACAATCTTATACTTTGGGTTTATATTTTCTTACAGCAATTAAACAAAAGCTGTAGTAGAAAGTGCCTCAGCGCAAAGGAAAGCACAGCTTCTCCTGTTGTGAAATATCTCTTTGTTGACTAATGCAGTAAAGTTTCAACGCTGTGGGAAATCAAGGGGGAAACTCTAGGTTTTCCCAGGCCTAGTTTCTTACTGGTCAGCTCTTGCTTGAGCCTTAGGGCTTAAAAGCACTCAAAGTACAAACATAGCTATAAATACAATTAAAATATTAATAAATAAAAATATTTACATAAAATATTTAAAATCATTTTAAAAGTATGATAGGTATATTCAAAATATCCTTTTCCAATGAGGAGAGTCAATTAAAAAAAAATCAAGCAAAAATAATAGGAAAAAGTCAGAGTTTTATTTTATTTTATTTTGCCAGAAATCTTGAGACCTCACAGGAAGGAGTTGCCACCAAAAAGATTTGCTTAGTGAGAATACTTAAGTCAGAATCAGTGGGGAATTCGTCCACCCATCTTTAAGTTGCCAAGTTTGCAAAATGCTGTTCTAAAGTTTAATAGTTTACAATAATATTGATCTTTCCTCCAGCAGCTGTTTCTTTTAAAATATAGCATAACTATTTCAAATGTATTAAGTGTAACCATTTAGCCAATTCAGGTTAACACCTTAAAAATCAAAAAGCTAAGAACAATAGGAAATGAATTTTGGAATCAATCAAGAAATCAGACCAACTATAGAGGACAATGCTATTGTCATGGCCTAATTTCATCTCGGCAAAACACAATTAAGTCATTTTACAATAGCATTTGAGAAATATTTTACCTTTTTGACAGAATTTTTCCCAAGTTTGTTCGGCTCCAGGAACATATCTAGGTCGCATCCCAGTTTGCCAAAGGTATTCACAGAAGAACCAAAAGGCTTCACAATACAGTCTGGAAAATAAGCACTTGCAATGTCTTGAATTAAGGAACAGGCTAAAAACCGGAGATTGGTATTTTCTTCAGTTAATTGACATTCATTTGTGAGCAGGTACAACTGGTCACTCATCTGAATAACAATAATAAAAAGAGGAAATATCTCAGATTTTAAGTATCTGGCACTCAAGATATTTGTAAGATGCAGCCCAACTTTTTACAATTGTATTCTTGTATGAAATAGCATCAAGTTTAACCTTTAAAGAATAACTCTGAAAGAATCTTAGAAAAATAGCTAAAAACAATAACAGATGACATCTCTATATAGGCCAGTCTTCAAGAAAACAATCCTGTCTGTATTGAAAGAATCGGCTGTGGGTTCTATTAGAATAAAAATAATTTAAAAGATACAGCAAATAATTTCTAGTTGCCATTTTCTTTTCTTCAGATACATTGCTTTGGCATCCTGCTGGCATTGTTCTTTCATTACAATTTTATTTTCCTACTGCTTGTTAAGAACATTATGTATTTAAGATAAAATGGCTAAATTTCTGAGAAAAAGGCATGTTTTCCTTTTTTCCCACCAGAAATATATTAAGTCTACAGAAGCAAGACAATGCAAGTTAATTTGGCTATGTTGCACAAGTTCCCCAAATTGGTTTCTAGAGCTGCTGGACAACAGGTCGTTTTATACCTTGGAAAGAAAGCACTGAGACAAACCCTGTACTTAAGGGTGTAACTTTTATTAGAAAGTATTTTTGAGGCTGGTTTTTGTATGAAGAAAAATGTGTTTATTTAGGAAATAACCCGGTGACCGAGCCACAGTTTCTTAAATCTAACTATAGTTATGAGCCTAGGATATGTTAAGAAGAACAAGCAAGTACTTGAACTGCACTGGTCAGAGTCAGACGAGAAAGACAACTGAGACAGAAAGGAATGATGAAAGTCAGATGACTTGTTACACTGAGACATACAAAGCGAATCTTTTAAACAAGGAAAGGAGATAAAAGGCTCGCTGCTAACTATCCCAATATTTATTGCTCCTTGTGGTCAGGAAGCCAAAGCATGCAAAATTGAATTTCAGCTAGAATTATATTTCTTCTTCAAAGTGTAGCTTTAAAGACTGCTGGAAATATTCTTGAATATACTTATCTGGATCAGTGATGAAATGGATAAATTAGTAGTAGAAGCTGATTCTCTTTGCTTTGATACAAATTGATATACAAACTGATGTTTAACATACCACAATTAGTATAATGTAGAAAGCCAGTTCCTATGTCACTTTCTTGTTGAATAAAAAAATGGAAGCAAAAAATAAATTTCTACCTTACCATGCCAACTAATGTACCATATTTTTCAGTGTATAAGACACACCTGAGTATAAGACGCACCTAAATTTAGAAGAGGAAAACAACAACAAAAAAGATTTTGGCTTCTCTGTGCCACATTTTCAGATCTTTTTCAGCCTGTTTTTGAGGCTTTTTTCGGCCTGTTTTTTTTTTTTTGGGGGGGGGGGGGGGTTCAACCTGTTTTTGAGGTTTTTGTCTGTTTTTGAGGCTTTTTTGGCCCATTTTTTCCCAACAAGCTCTGAAAATGGGCTAGAAAAGCATCTAAAACAGGCCCAAAAAGCCTTGAAAATGGGCCAAAAAAGGGCCGAAATGGGGTGTGCAGAGGCCAAAAAACAGCTGGTGGGTGGGCAGGGCTTCAGCAACATTCACTGTATAAAATGTACAGACTTTTTTTGGGGGGTGGAATGCATCATATATGCCAAAAATACAGTACATTTTTATCTTAATGTTATTTTTCCTCTAAAGCAGTGATGGTAAACTTATGATACATTGTCAAAGATGACATTTTGGATCATATACCAGCAATTACCCACAGTTGACAACTCTATTCTCAAAATCACATTTTGTTCTTACATAAATTTTGAAGGCTGCAGATGCTGTGTGAGAAAGGGTATGAATCTGGTCCAATCCCCATGCCTTTTCCTGCAAGAAAAGCCAGGGACTGGAATTCTTATGTATTGGGAGGAGGCAATAGAAAGAAACCCAGAGCCCATGTTCTTTTGCTTGGCAAGCAAGACAAGTCCTAAAATAGAGGGGGGCTTTTCCTTTACAGGTTTAATCAAAGTATTAATCATTTGTACTATCTGTGAAAAACACCTGCAGTTTTAGCAAGTTCTTTGGTCAATCTTTCTGCTATATTTAGCTACAATCCATTTTCCAGTTACAAATTCAATGCAAACATAAGCCTGCTTATTTTCTATCAGAATTGCAAAACAATTACTGCAAGAACAATTACTACATGAACTTACACTTTCTGCATCACAAAGTTTCTTCACCAGAGTTTCAACTGGAATAGAGGTTTGTCTATGACAAATAATTGGGGTTTGTTCAGAAACAAGGTCTGATTGTTTTTTCAACATCAAGGTAAGGACTCTAGATTTAAATGGAACAGTGTGTTCGTCCTTAAATTCTGGAATTGTAATGACATCCTGCAATGAAGTTATGCTTTCCTTCTCAGAAAATTCTATGACTGCATACATAGCCTGAAGTAATACGAGAGAAGAAACAGGGAAAAAATATTAGGAATAAGAGCTTAAATTTGAGAACAGATGAACTATTTAAAGGATTAAGATTTAACAGTTACACTGATCTGCAACTCAGTCAAGTCCATCAGATTGATGTACTTAACTTCTTTTAAGATCCTTCAGAATGTAGAAAGAGAATGTCAAAAAATAATTACTGTGCCATCTAGAACAAAGCAGAAAAACATGGGTTTTCTTAAACACATCCATTGAGGCCTTTTCTATCTGAAATACATAGTTTAAATATTTAGATTTCAGTTGCTATCCTTTCATATACTTACTTTACTTTTATAGAAGAAATGATTCTTAATATCTCCATGATGTGATAAGTATTTGAGAAAAGCCTTGGCATTGAAATTGGGAGGACAATTTATTAACACAGTCCTCTGTGCTTGTTCTTGTCTTTCTGCAAGAATTTCACTGAATGTCTTTTTCCTGGAGTCATTTTCGCTATCTAGATTTGGAGGAGAACAAGAGACTAATGTGAGAAACTTAGATGACATGCTAAAAGGGCTTTTTTTTTTTTAAGATTACCTGTAAGCAGTTCTGAATACTGAAAGGTTTGGGGCACAAAGCACTAGATGCACTTCTCCTGAGTCCCTCTTGCATCACTTCTCTGACTTGTTCTTTATAAACTATTTCACTGATAAGGCAGCAAATTTATTAAGAAAAGTAGATAGGGTTGATCAACTTTGATCAACACATCACGTTCGATGTGTTTGTTAGCATTAACAATAGCTAAAATAGTGTTTTACTGCCTTGTAGCAAATTCCTGGAAGAGTTAAGAGGCAAAGTTCATGTGAACTGGGGAAGTTGAGAACTAAATGTGTGATGTATTTGAATTGATCTGAAAGCTTTCAAGGTTTGGTGTATCATTTATCTGTAGAGTAGCTTTAGCAGAAAACATGGGAATTACTGATAAAGAAAAATATGTGTAGCTCAGGATTGAAATGAGGACTCCATGATGTTCTCGGAGTTTGATTATTTTCTTGCAGAAAATAACCTTAACCTGTTTATTACCCAAACTAGGTAATATTGCCAGTATTCAGCACTGATGATACCATATTACCTAATTCAGTAATGAAACATCTGAAAGAAAACAACCAAGCTCAACACATGAAGTGAGTATACGAGTGACTAGTCTCAAAAAAGGGCAGATATTTGAAAGAATTGAATCAATGTACAATCTGCCTGCCCCTTCCCAAACTGACTGAAATAAAAAGAGTAAGTTGTTATTCTTCTAGGTTTAAAAAGCAAGACGTAAGAAAATAGTGATCATCAATCAGTATCAATAAACTTAATATGGGATTCTGATGTAAGACCCATGTCCTAGTGAAAAGAGATTAAAGTGGAGAAAAATGCAGAGATATAGTTCAACATGAGATAAATCCCACATGTTGGTTATCAACTCAATTTTGTCAATTATGGTTTTTCATTGCTCTTTTTAAAAAAATCTTTAAAGAATCTTTGAACTAAAACTACGTAATATAAAACAAAGAACCTCAGTGTAATTTGACATGGATTGTAAAATCATGAGAAAGCAGTTGAAAGGAAATCAAAGAACTCAGGTCAAACCAAACAAAATTATATCTTTATTTCTTTTTTAATTTAGCAACTATGCAAATGAAAATTAGGCAATTTGTGATGTATTTGAATTGATCTGGAAACTTTCAAGGTTTCGTGTATCATGTATCTGTAGAGTAGCTTTAGCAGAAAAAGCTAAATGCATGATTCAACTTTCCCTAGGCTGGCTTTGGATAGATTTATATGGGTAATATTATCAACGTTACTTATTAAAATGGTTTGAGGAGGAACTTCAGAAAGATCGGAGAATAACCTGGTATGAAATACGTTTAATCTAATCTGTCCTTGGTTAAAAGGGAAAAAATGTATTATTTTATATAAATAATATCTGAATAACAAGGATGCAGGCCATTAAATTTTATCTTGGATAGCCTTTTTTTCTTCAGATTCTTGGTTATGCAGCAACAGCTCTATTTTTCAATTTTCGAATTTTAAGGTAACTGCACTTCAAATCCCAGAATTCCACATCCAGCATGCTTGGGAACTGAGCAAGAGCGATGCATGCTGAAATCTGCAGTATTTTGCCAGTTACTGAATAAGCTTTTAATTTGGAAATAACCACCTGAACATGTCCAATTTAAAAAGTTTTCAAGGTTAAAACTATTCCAATACTGACTTATAGCACAGAAATATGCAGTTTTACAATACTTTGTCAGCAGAAAGAATCCAGGCAGACTTTGGGTATGTGATAACTTTTGTAACAAAATGTGCATTATGTCAGAGCTGAATTTAAAACTGAGGCTACTGTGATCTTAATCCATATGAGAGTGTTGCATTATTGGATCAAAGTACTGTACCATAGGCTTCTCTTGCAGAACAGAATAGGAAAGTCAGTAAAACCACGGCTTTAGAAATATATGAATCTAATTGTAGACTTTTTATTATAGGTAGTCCTCAATTGAGCTCAGAATGAACCCAAATTTTCTGTTGTCCATTTTATCTTTCTTGCCACAGTTAAATGAATCACTATAGTTATTAAGATAGTAACACGGTTGTTACATGAATCTGTCTTCCCTGTTGACTTTGCCAGTGAAAGGTCACAAAAAGTTATCACATTTCAGGACAGTTCAACAGTTTGAATTCTGGTTGCATGACCATAAGAATGTTGCAATGTTTGTAAGTTTGGAAAATGGTCATAAGTTACTTTTTTCAGTGCCATTATAACTTCAAACAGTCAGTAAACAAATGATTGAAATTTGAGAACTTTTGTATTCAATACTCTGGATAATTCTTAAAGAATATGTTGTAAAGAAAGTTTTAGATATAAATGCTCACATCAAAACAGCTGTCCTGTCAACAGTTGCAGTTCCAAATGGAAACATATCTGAGTTGCAGTAAGAAAATGAAGTATCTAAAAACTTTGACTTACCTGCATTTTATGCATATGGATATTATAATGAAGGCTGGCCAATTTTATGGCATCTCTACTCAAGAAAGGCTTTGTGTTTATCTGTCTGGCAAGTATCAGAGATGTTTCTGAACCTTTTTTTAGTGAAATCCAGGATTAATAAAAAGAATACATTCTTCATATTGGACTAAACCACTATATAATAGCGGTTATTAATTATGTAATAATATTAATTATTAATAATAGAAGATGGTGTGCTGAATATGTTTGCCGCCTTGAATTATTTGTAAAAAATAATAAAGGCAGGATACAAATTAAGAATTAAAAAAATAAAGTAGCCACATTAACTATTGTCAATAAGAAATAACATCTAAATGTGATTGTAGTGCACTGCTAAAGAGATTCTAAAAAATCAACACTTGTATTTGGGGAAAACAATCACTCTTTTAAAAAAAAGTTTTAAATTTTATTTAAGGCGAGTTGTTCTGTTTATAACGTTTTATTTGGTTTGATGTCTGTGGAGATTCCCAGTCACGGTTGTCCCAAAGGTCCTTTATTTCAAAAAGCAACTGGACTTTCTTTCGTTTTTCCTGGAAGATATGTTAGGAAAAAAGAAGAAATGAAAGTCCAGCGGCCTTTTGGGGGAAAAAGTACCTTTGGGACATTTGGTTTGATATTTCAATTTCTCTTTCGCTAGGCCATTGGGTTCCAATCCATTGTTTTAACTCTCATGTTTCATTCGTTGTCTGTTCACTGTGCACCAGAACAACTAGACACAAGAACAGTTTTTCCCTGAACACGATCATTCTGCTAAACAAATAATTCCCTAAACACTGTTAAACTATTTACAAAGTCCGCATTACTGTTATTCTTCTCATTATTCCTATCACCTATCTCCCCCCCACTTATGACTATAACTTGTTGCTTGTATCCTTACGATTTACATTGTTTCCTAATATGATTTGATCGCTTATTTGTACCCTGTAACTATTATTAAGTGTTGTATCTTATGATTCTTGACAAATGTACTTTTTCCTTTTATGTACACTGAGAGCGTATGCACCGAAGACAAATTCCTTGTGTCCAATCATACTTGGACAATAAAGAATTATATCCTATCCTATTCACATAAGGTATACTTGACTGGGTTTTCACAAGCCTCCAGAAAGCAAAATGCTCCATATATCCTCTCCTACACCCTAGGGCAGGGTTCTCCAACTGTGGCCACTTTAAGACTTGTGGACTTCAACCCCCGGAATTCCTTAGCCAGCTTTGCTGGCTGAGGAATTCTGGGAGTTGAAGTCCACAAGTCTTAAAGTAGCCAAGGTTGGAGACCCCTGCCCGAGGGCTACAATCTACAACCCGAGCCGCTTTCTGCCATGCCATCCTCTCAGATAGGCCTTTGCCCAGTCTTATTCATCGTAGGTATAAACCTACCAACCATAGAGACTAAACGGCATTCCTCCCCTATTTCGAAAATCTACAGTACACCAACCGATCTCGATGTAGGGCCCAACGGAAGGGGTTCGCTTAAAATCTACCGTCCGAAAAATGAAAAGACACCCATTTTTACCCTTCGTTGGTGCCATGCCGCCAGGAGCCTGCGGCTCTCCCAGGGACACCGCAGCGGCTTCCGCGGAGTTGAATCGAATCGCACCGACCCGCCTCTTTGCCACAACCAGGCGGGATAAAATCAATCCTCGCCATTGAAGCAACAGAGGTAAGGTCCCTGTGGTGGCAGCCATGACTGCCGAAAGGAAAGAAGGATCAGTACGCCTACGCGCCGTGACGGAAGCCGTACGGGAACAGGGTAACGCAAGGGTCAATATTCCTCAGATGGCAAAAAAAAATAAAAATAAAAATAAAATCCCGCGTTTCCAGTCAAGGAATGGCTATGAATGTGTCACATCTATCCAGATTCACTCCGATGATTATTGGACGGAGAAATACTAACCTGTCAAAGGCGTTAAACTTTGCTTTGCTTTATTGCAATGAATGAAAACTCATTATTAACTCATAACTCATTATTTTTGTTTGTTCCATAAGAGGTTCATGCTGGAATTATTTCTTGTAATTGATATTACACCTGTTTCATGAGAATGATAATGTGAGTATTTTGAATAGTAGAGACTCCATTCTGATAAGGAACTAACAATGACTGTGTTAACCCAACAACAATCTAGGTTTCCCTAAATCGCCGTGGAAGAAGGTGGCAAAACAGCAAAATACGAAAGAAGAAGGTGGAAAAGAACATGGAAAAGAGCAACCAGGGTTGGGAAGCTGGATTGTCTGCACCGTATATTTCATCATTTTTATATCTTAGCACTTTTTACCAGATAATTGTAATTCTAGCTCCTGTTGGTTTTTCTCAAAAACCCAAGAAAGGTGGACATGATTGGTGCAGAATTGTAGGCTAAATGGGATTCTGGAAAACTTCCTGAAAGAATCAAAAGCCAAGCACTGCCATACAGTATCGCTACCAAGAAAACGTGGCCACTAAGTCACCAGGAGTAAATCTCTGATATTTCGTTGTATTGTATGGTACTTATCAGAGATCCAGCCTGAAAAAATTCTGGTGGCATAATGAAAGGAAAAAACAAAACAAAACAATATAATATGTAGCTTAATTAGAACAAAAATGAGTTAAGTTGGTGTAGCACCGTGTTTTTCAAACTTGGCAACTTTAAGATGTGTGGATTACAAGTACAAATATGCTATCTGGGGAATCCTGAGACTTGAGTCCACACATCTTAAAGTTGCAAGTGTGAAAACAACCTGGGTATTGGTTAAGGCCTACAAACTAGAAAACTTTTGAGTTCTAGCTTTCAGACATATAAATTGCCTGTATGGCTTCAGGCCAGTCACATTTTCTCACCTCACAGCAATTAGGAAATAGGAAGCAGAACTGGGTATATTCACTGCCTTAAGTTATATATAAAAAAGGCAAAATGGAAATAGAGTAATACCATAGCAATAATTCCCAAAACAAAGCATAACCATAGGTAGCAATGCTAAAGTTTCCACATAAAATTCAAGTAGTTGCTACATTCAGCCATCTGGGATGGAAAGCAATAGAAGTAAAGCAATTTTTGACTGTTGCAGCAAGGTGAGTGCTACTTATGCTTTCTAGGCCAGTGTTTCCCAAACAGCCATTTTAAGATGTGTTGGTTTTTCTGTTTTTTTTTTAAATTGAGCTGTAAGGTAAGATACAAAATATAAAAGTAAATAGAACAATTGGGGAGGAAGAGGGGGAAGAGAAGCGAAGGGTAGGGAAAAGAGAAGAAGAAACATTGACTTCCAACTCTCTCTGTTGCAGTAAAATAAGGCATTAATATCAAATCATAACCTTTTGTTTTTTTCATAGTAATATAAACAAACCATTTCTATAAATATCAATCTAATCGGTAAAACCCAAAATTTCATTCTTTTCCAAGAAAGTTCACAAAGTTCAGAAAGCACAAAGTTCAGAAGTGGTCTCCACGTGGGAACAAAATTACTTATATTCTTTTCTTTAATTAAAATAGTCAATTTTCCATTTCAGCCAACTCCCTCAACTTCTGCAACCATGGTAGGAATCAAAGTGTCCTTCCAATTTTTGTGCATAGAATAATCTTGCTGCTGTCAACATATATAGTAACAAAGTTCCATTTTTTTTTCCATGTCTTTTTCCATTAGGCCCAAAAGGAAAAATTCTGGTTTCATCTTTATCTCCATTTTCAAAATGTTCTGTATTAAAATATGAATCATACAGTATTTTTTTTTTTGCTTTATCACACGTCCATCATAGATGATAAAAAGTCTCTTCTTTACTTTTACCCTTCCGTGACATACCTTTACACATCTTAGATAACTTACCTTGTGTTAAATACCAACAATACACCATCTTATAGAAATTATAGAAAGGCATGTAGGATTTTACTTCCAGAATATTGCAGCCAGCAATACTATCTGGAATATAATACAATCCACACATTTTAAAATGGTTAAAGTTGAGAAACAGTGGCTTGGGGAGAAAGTACTCCATCAAGGAAGGGTCTTGCTACTTCAACCACAACCAGAGGACCTCACAAGGGGAGGGACCCTCCCTTTGTGAGCACACCCTCCCTCCCTCAACATCTGGGTCAGTGAGTAGAAAATTTGCAGGCACCACCTAGAGCAGCCTTAACCCCTCCCAATGTCCATTTTTCATACACCAGCCCTGTATTTATCACTCGAGGTGGCCCCTAATGGCAAGTCTATTCTATGCTGTTTCATAAAAGGCAGCATTTTGATACCTCTGAAAAGAAATGCATTAATTCCGCTGAGAAGACAAGGGTTATTAAAGCAGGCAGGGCAGGGCTGACAGATGAGTGTGTGCACTGCACATGTGTTGGAAGTGATGACACGCTTTCAGTTTTCACACCCAGACAGTAGATAACCGCCCATCCTGTTTCTTCTTTGGTCTTAAAGGCTGACTATTCAAAGGAACCAAATGTAAAATGAGCCCGTATTTGTATTAAACGTACCGTGTCCTTCAGCATCCCATGCACTCAAGTATAGCAGCAGCAATATAATTTGGTGTTACTATGAATGGGGTTGGTTGAATGTATGGAAAAATAGGGTCCATTCACAGGGGAGCAGGCAGCTTTTTGATTGTAATAGAAATGAAATCTAAAAGTATCAGGGAGGCTGGTAAATGTTCACAGGAGCCAGACCAGGGCTGCCTGGGCAGGATGCTGAGTAAGCAGGCATTAACTGCAACATGTCAGGAGAAGAGGGTGGAGAAGGTGAAAACAGCATCATCCTCTTAAAATCCCTGCAGTGTAAACTGCTCTAAATTTACTGGGAAACCTACTTCAAAATCGTGGAAGACAGAATGTCAACCTGGGTGGGAGAGGAAAGACAACAAGGCTTCTGAGTCAGCCATACCCAAAATACAAGCTGAAGAGATTCCCAAATTATTTGGTGCTCTAAATTTTCGTAAGAGTCTTTCTCCCCTGTTGAGATGTTATCCATAAAGCTAAACCGCATAAAAGTAGCCATAACCTATTTTCATTGCTGATCCTTATCCTGCTACTGCTGCCTAGGGGTCAATTTGCACTCCTCCCCAGGACAATCACCTTTGCAACCAATTTTTGCAAATTTGCAGATTTTGTGGTTGCATTGGAACTGGGGGTGGGGTGGGGATAGAAATTAATTTTCTTTGCATTATTGTGGCTAAAAATAATTTAAGGCCATTTCATCTGTTGCCTGGAAAGGAGATAAATGCCATAGATGTAATGTCATAGACAGACAACAAGTATCAGGAAAAAGGCCCTTGTCTTCACAGCCCATTTAAAGTGGTATGCACAGATTTCAGCCAAGAGAACTGAGGTTGACTTCAGCATACACTTTGCTGACACAAATTGTGATCCCTGTCCTACTAGATGAGAGATACTGGCAAATGCTATTGTCCTTATTTAAGATGTAGAGGCCAAAGCAAAGTAAAAGCAAAGATTGCTAGATTACCCCAACTTCATTTACCACTCCCCCCATTAACTAAACACACTCCTTAATATGAGCAAGGACTGGGGAAGGAAGTGAGTTTACTAGATGTTTAGCAATCTGTCAAAACTTGGTCTGGTTTGGCACAAGTGTTTTGCTTGTTTTAGATACTTATATAGTTGGAATACTTTTGAATGTATAGAACACTGCTGGAGTGGAACAGATATGACTGCATCATGTTAAATATCAGTAGGTGCTGGATTGATCCCTGTCTACAACAGGATTGTCAAACTCAAGGCCCGGGACCAGATCCGGTTTTCAGGGTGCTTAGATTTGGCCTGTGAGACTGCCTTAGAAACAGTGAAGGTCCAGCCTGTGGTGCTTCTGCCAACGAAAACGGAGCTCGGGAGGGCCGCGCAATTTTTGCTGGCAGAAAGTTTTTGCTCCATGTCAAGCTGGCCATGCCCACCTGGCCACACTCACCCTGGGCCCCCAAGGTGAAACACAACCCTGATGTGGCCCTTAATAAAATGAGTTTGACACCCCTGGTCTACAAAATGTATTTAATGCCTAGATCCGTGATGGCGAGCCTATGGTATGTGTGCCACAAGTGGCACACAGAGCCATTTTACCTGGCACATGACCTGTTGGCCAACTTACCTCCAACTGCGCACGCATGTGTGTGTGATTGTGCATACAAGTGCACACTATTATGAAGATGTAGCTGGTGTTCAGGCTTCCATTGCGCATGCATGCAATTGTGCATGCACGCACAAGCAATTTTTGGAATCCAGCTGATCTTCAGAACTCTGCTACGTATGCACGTGTGTTTTTGCAAAAGTTGTGTGCATGTGCAGATGATGTGCACGCACATGTAGCACATGTGGGAGCCGCGGGGATGTGCAGATTGTGTATGTGCAGAAATCTTGCACATGCACAGATGCCGCACATGTGCGAAGCTCGGACCTTTTCAGCACCCACCACCACTGGCCTAGATGGTAAAGTGTATCGAACTGAACCCATAGCAAAAGCCTGCCTCAGGGGTCCCTAACCTATGGGCTATGGCCCACTACCGAGCTGTGGCCTATTCACAACTGGGCCAGCGCTTGCAGTCACACTTGTGTGAGCTATACACACATATGCCCCTTGCACAAAACCATCCTCTCTTCCTCCCCCACCCACAAGCTGCCCTACATAAAGGATAAAGGAAATACACTACTTCACTATTACCATAGGTAAGAACAGTTTATGCCTATCTCATTAATAAACTGATGATCAGAGGAAGGCAATGTCACAAATACCTAAAAACATTATTGATGGCTCTTAGAGGGGATTTCTATTTGCAGCAATTTCTGCCATACTGTAAGAACAGAATATAATCCTGTGCAACATACTTGATTTGTTCATATTACAACACATGTTCATTGTTTGATATTTCTACTGAAATGCTTTGCTGACAGCAGGACTATACACTAAACCAGGGGTCTCCAACCTTAGCAACTTTGGCATGCTGGCTGAGGAATTCTGGGAGTTGAAGTCCACAGGTCATAAAGTTGCCAAGGTTGGAGACCCCTGCACTAAACAGTACTCATTAGAAAAGATGCAGCAAGAAGTTCTCTGCTTCAGTAGAATAAAATAGCTGTAGCTCAAGTTTAAACTCATGGTGCTCTCTGAGTTTGGGTCTTTGCTTGCAGCATTTCATTACATGTAGTCCTCACTTACCCACAACTAGTAACTCCATTGACTATAACAGATTTATGTCAGTTCCATTGCAGACATTAAGCAAGAATCAATGTATTGCTTATTTTTCTACTGAGTCTGCTTTTTGGAAGTTAGCTGTGAAATGCAAAATGATCATGGATATTGCAATGGTTGTAAAAGCCCAACAGTTGGAAAGTGTCCAAATGTCACCGAGATTTGGCCATCAGACCAAAGGGATGCTTTATCAGTCATAAATGTGAGGACTGGTCATAAACTTACTTTACTTTCTCAGTAGCATTGTAACTTTGAATAATCGCTAAACAATCACTAAACAGGACAATCATTAGAGGTGTCAGCTCTGTCTTGGTCAAACTTCAGGAAATAAAAACCCTGGATCCATGAGATGGATCCAGGTACTATTTTGCTAAAGCATGGCTGATTACAGAAAATCTAAGCAAGGTCTGGCAAAAGACCGCGAAAACCCACATACCAAAAGAAACT
>JAEANM010006570.1:0-18490 GCA_017656035.1 Myanophis thanlyinensis | reverse complement strand
ATGGAGTATAAAATGGCCTGCATAATATAATGGAGCACCCCCCCTTATACATAAATGTCCTTTTGGATCTTGACAGTTAGCTGCTGAGAGGAGGAAGTCATTAAGGAAGATTGTGAATTTTTATATGTGTTTCAGTTTTTTTAAAAGTGCCTTGAGAAACAAAATGTGGGCTCTGTACTCAAAAAGACTTTCTAAAATACTTTGTTATACTGTAGTATAAAACTAAATGCTTCTTGAATGCTATTAGTAAAAATTATTTATTTTGCCTTAATCATTTAGGAAAGCCAGTGCTCAATGGATCAGAAGCTGTCAATCATCCTGGTTCTCGAGTTCAGAGGTCAGTTATGCAGTGTGGCATTTCTTAGTTTGTATTATTGTTGGACACAGAGAAATGTATAAACTGGCTGATCTTCATTTTAACCAGCAGCCATTGTTTCGATTTATAATTGGGAAAGCGTTGCTGTGGGTGGGAGCGATTTATGACTTTCCCTGTGGGATTTCTGATTTATTTTTCTTATGGGAAGCTGTCAGAGAAGAGCACAAATGTTGATTGCATGGTGCTGTAATTGTGAGCTGGGCACCTGAGTTCCCAGACCACAATCACATGACCGATTGATGCAATGACCAGAATTTCAAGGTATCATTGTACGTCCATTTTTTCAGCACCACTGTAACAGAAAAGTCCCTGAACGAATTGGCAAAAGCTAAGGACTACCTCTAAAAATTGCTTCAGGCTAGTGTTCTTATCTTCATGCTAATCATTTTCAATGAGTGTTGTCACATACTCTGAGGAAACAGTTCTAACTGGTTTTCTGTGTATACTATAAATACAAATACATATAGGTAACAGTTAAAAGGAACAATAAATAAAAATAATATTCTTAAACAAAATAGCCCAAAGATGCTTTTCAAAAGGCAACTGGACTTTTTTTTTTCTTTGAAAACATTTTGCTTCAGAAACAAAGAAGCTTCTTGGATGGGAAGCAAAACATTTTTAAAGAAAAAAAAAACGAACTTCAGTTGCCTTTTAGAAAAAGCACCTTTGGGACAACCATGGCTTGGATGATTTAGAATCTCCATAGACATCTAAACAAAATACGTTTTTATACATTCTTCTCTTCATTTCAATAAAGTTAAATAATTTTAAAATGCTTAACGTTTTATATCGTCCTTAAATCTATTTATTAGAGGTGATTGAGATTAAACCAATTTATAAGCACCGAGCGGTGGTTTTGGATAGCAAAAATAATTATTTAAATAGAAATTTCATGCAAAGTTGCCAAATACTGTACTATTTTTTTTCTTTCAGAACTGGAAACTCGGACAAGAATATTGGCGTGGACTTAAAAAAGAAGCTAGAAAGTGTGCCAGCTGATACAACAAGCCCAAGTTCCAAACAAAACGGCAGTCACAGAAGAGTGCTTTGCTTTGACACCACACAAGCATCCCAAAAAGAAAAGAATGAGAATTCTAAGACCTGTCAAAGCTCTTCTAATGCTGTGCTTTCATCAACAAAAACTCAAGCTAGCAAGAGGGAACGTGAAAGAACTCTGCCAAGAATTTTATGTAAGCCGGATATTACTAGCAAAAATTCGGCTGGAAAGGAAAGCCAACTGGAGAAAAAAGGTTCAGGTCCAGGATCGGCCTCAGATATATTAAGAAAGCAGACGGCGAATAAAGAGAACGAATTAGAAAGGAATGTCGTCCCCCAAACTCAGGAGGTGGCACCCTTATCCAACAGCCAACAAAGTCTTCATCAGGAGAAGAATTGTTCCTCAGCTCAGGAAGTAACTAAAAAACAGGGCCTTCAACCAAATGCCAACAATAAAAGCGCAGGCGTTTTACCCTCAAAGGAGTTCAAAAAAGAGCAAACAAAACCTCCCAGTCAAGTCAATAGCTTGACCGGTCCTTTAACTAAGCAAGCTGTGGAAATGCTGTACGATATCCAAAGGCATAGCCCCGCTAGTAAGCTACCTGAAAATGGGGAACTGCCTCTACCCCGTACGCCTTCAGGTACTAGTGATAGACATTCAGACGATACCTTTGATCTAAGGACCCCAACCTGTAAAAGGTATAGTGAAGACAGCACAACGCCAAGGGTCATGGTTCCTCCAGCTACTCCTGATCTGCCGGCTTGTAGCCCAGCAAGTGAAACGGGTAGCGAGAACAGCGTCAGCATGGCTGCCCACACTTTGATGATCCTATCGCGCGCTGCTATTGCAAGGACTAGTACAACAACTCCACTGAAGGACAACACTCAACAGTTTAAGTCTATAAGAAGTGCAGCTAAAAAAAGAAAGCCGGAAGACTCCGTGGATTGCGAAAAGAATTCCCGGATTACCAGTAAAAAAGATGTTCAGAATTTTGCACTGCCCGTAAAGAAAAAGAAGATAAAGGTAAGCCGTTTGTTTATTTAACAGCATGATATTATTTCTATACCAACAGAGAACTTGTATGTATAGAAGAGCAGCAGTTAATCCCTCAGTTTGACCCGTTTCTTTGAATAAGTTTTCTTTGCAAGATTTTAGAAATGATTTACCCCTTACTTTCTTCCTAAGGCATGATTAGAATTCATGATCTTTTGTTTTTTAGCCCAGTGCCTTAACCATTGCACCAAATTGGTTGAGTTAATCCCTTAACAGCCAATTATATTCCAGTATATTCTTCATGTGGACAAGAAACAGCTTCCTAGAAAAGTAATTCCTACTTTTATTCCTATACTTTGGGTAGAAAATTGCCCTCTTTGCTTTGTCACTTTTTATGGCATATAAAATTTTCTTTTTGATCTTTTTTATCCATTAAGATAGCCATTTAAGGATAAGGATTTGACTAAGTCAGCACTAAAAGTAACTCCTTCCTAAAAGATACAAAATTAGAAAATATCAATAATTTTGATATAGAGTAAGTGCTTACTTATAGTGATAATATATCATCACCACTTGGTATAAAACAGCTGTACACCAAACTGGCTTAATTATTAAAATCTTAAATTTGCAATTAGTAAATTTGCAATTAGTAAAGCACGGCTGTCAACACCCAGGCCCTGCTCACTCTAGCTCCAAGGATGGGAAAAAACGTGACAACAACATGACGCAGCAAGTTTGACACCTGATTCTGCTGTCAGTTCCTATGAAGAATAGCTCCTTGTGGAACCTGGCATCTTACAGAAGTTAAAAAATGGGGCATGAGGCAGTCTTACTATCAGAAGAAAAAAGTTTGATGCTTTGAACATAAGCATTGCTGGAGATGGGAGTTTAAATTATCTGTTCTATGGAGATTTTTAGCTATAAATCAGTGATTCTCAACCTTCCTAATGCCATGATCCTTTAATACAGTTCATGTTGTGGTGACCCCCAACCATAAAAATATGTGTTTTCCGATCCGTGAAAGGATTGTTCGACCCCCAGGTTGAGAACCACTGCCATAAATAAATATTTTTATATATAAAAATATTTTCTTTTTCAGCAGAAGAAATTACCAATTGCCTTTCCCGCAGAAATGGATGTGGATAAATTTTTATTATCATTGCATTATGATGAATAAATGCCAGCGGTATTCAAGCACAAATGTTCTTCAACACGATGAAGAAGAGAACAAGTTTAGGATTACATTGTGCAATCCATCAAAATTCAACTTCTGAAACGAAAATCATCCTGGATCTAAAGAACTTAATGGATGTTTTCTAAGTGAGCCTTTAAAGGTTCTATGTTAAATTTGTAGTTTATTTTGTCATGTAATTATTGTACAGATTTTCAAGTTGTAAAAGAACAAATTGCTACTTTTATTAACACCAAGTGTTGACTATGCTCTTCTAGAATTGTTTTAGCAGGATTTCATGGTGTCAGACACCTCTTATCCTAAAGAGACCTAGAACCAAGACTGATGAATTGTGGACTGTTTTTAGATAGTGTGCCTAGGATTGGACCCCATGGTTTAATCAAAGCAACCTTCTGGATGAGATTTACTCTATATACTTGCGGATAATCTGAGAATTTACAGTAGGCACCAAAAAAGCACCTTGGCAAAAATTGGATTCAGCTTATACATAGTGGGGTTATCTGTGCGTATATACTGTAATGCTTGGTCTATGGCAGAAAACCTCAGCTGATTTTGTATTGAGAACTTTCCTGTTTCCTTTTCTGTTTTTTTCCTTTAGCTGTAATCTATCATAATAAATACTTTTCAACTCTCTTACTATACATAGATATCTTAACAGACTTCTCATTTACACAGTAGTATTTACTTAGGGATATGTTTTTTGGCTTTAGGGATACAGATTTAATTTTCATAAACCCTTGCTTAACTCATTTAAGCAAGTGAACATTTATATATCCTGAGGATGTGACATCAATTGCAGTAGTGGGTATCTCACACAATTAAAACTACATGAGTGGGAAAAGAGAACTGCTCAATCAGTATACTTATAAGAAGAAACCCTCTTAGGAATCTGAGAAGAATCTTAGGAATCTTTTCTACTCAGTAAGTCTCAAATATAATGTAAATTGTTAGACACGTATATACAAGGCTCTCTCTTTTTTAGTCTTGAATGTACAGAGAGGGTAACAGCAATAATGACTTTGTATTCAATTAAAATTGCAACTATATTGTAAATATAATCAGTTTCACTGTGCTTTAGGTTGGATATTTATAATCAACATCTACCAGATATTTAAAAAATGACTCTCAAGAATTCAAAAATAGCATTTCAGTAATCTCTGTACTTCCACACATGGAAGTATTTTTCAAGAGGTTTTAGCAATAAAAAAGACATTGTTTTATATCTCACCGTGGACAGCATGATGTCTTCAACTTCATTTTAATCTTTCACTGAAAAACTCTTATCAAAGTTTGCATAAGCAAAAGAATATTGTGCCTGTTAAAAATTGAATTCTGCTTTCTTTTGCTATACTGAAACATATATGAGGATGAATGAGCAAAGTAGCTACATAACAGCTCATCACTGCTTTTTTATGGGCAATTCTATATAAATGAGATTGAAGCTGTGTCATGCAGAAACCATCTATGGATGTAAGACCTTAAGTGCTCTTTTAATTCTTGTTTTATAGTTCAATTGCCATCTGTCTGGAATTGTTTTTCTAGAACATGATTTGCTATTACAAGTTGAAAGGTTTTCCTTGACACTTTCCTTAGTTACAAGTATAAAGTATATACAGGCAAGCTTTCACAAGAGCTACAATACTCTGGCAAAGATTGTTTTTCAATTTTCCAGTTATAACTTTGAAATGTTAATTTTTTTAAAAAAGCTTGACACTCAAAAAATGCAAGTTGTGATTGGCCTAAGTCCTTGAGCTAGAATAAGAAACCAATTCATTACTATTGTATGGTAAATATTTATTCAATAGCCCTTCTTGTTTATTTCTACCAATTGTGGAAACATAATCCAGGATTACTTCTATACTATCTTCCTCCAACCAAGTAGTTGTTTTATGGACAAAATTACGCATGGCACAAACCACTGCCCTCATTCTAGGAGGCTAAGGGAAAAGAGCAAAACAATGTCTACCATTCAGTGACGAGAGCAGGACAAATGATAAGTCTCTAAAGTAGTTATCTGGAGTGTTGGGTGATAATTAACATGTTTTATAGTCCAAGATATAAAAAACACTTTGCATTAAAACATGCTATAATAAAAAGACATAATTTTGTTTAACAGTGGCAGACTGAAATTAATCCTCTATGCTGCAGTTCCAATCAACAGCTATTAATAAGTTGGGCTTTGGAGCTTGAGATCAAAACCTATAACTTTTGGATCAATATTGCAGATGCCCCACCACCACCATTGCAAATGCCAGCAAGGCCATGTTCTCCTTGTTTCAGGGCGTGAGTCATGTGAACAACTATTCTTGCACCAGACATCCTGAAATAGAGAAGAAGAAAAAAAGAGTTTCAAGTCAAAATACCCTCTTTGCTTAGCTTTCTCATCTTATGCTGTATAAACAAATGTTGTTAGTCAGTTTAAATTTAAGTATATACTTCCTATAATGAGTTTAAGTCAGATAATTTCACTTCCTTTCTCACAAGGGTGTTAAATGGTGTGTGTTGGGCCCCAGGATGAGAAGATAAGATGTGGATATGTCAAAAGGAAAGGTAGCGGGAAATAAAGATTACCATGCTAAAGTTGTTAAATCAGAGTTGTAGATTGACAGGACATAGGGATCCTAAAATAGAACTTCTTTGTACTGAGTGAGATCACTGCTTTATCTAATGCAGAACTGAAAAACAATGATTCTCGAATGACTCATGTATACTGCACATGTTCCAAGCTGAGAATACACTAGAGCAGGGGTGAAGAACCTACAGCCACTAGATTCCTATTAACATCTCAAGCTACAAGTTCAAAGACTTTAAGATCAAAGATCCAGTCTAAAAATTTCTGGAAAGTCATAGCTTTCTTACAAAGATCATTCAACTGTTTTTGAGTTCAAAGACAAAGTCTAGCAAGTAATGGTTAGTGTTCCTAATACGCTACTAGTTTTCCCAAGTAAGTATTATTTAGATAAATTGTAATTCCAGCACAACTGGGAACTTTAAATATGCCTTGAAACATTTTATGGTATATGCAGTCTGCTATTGTCCAATCTTTCTGGATTACATCTCCTATAATTAGTATTACTGGACACTGGGTAAATTAATATTAGAAATATTTGGAGGGACCTAGTTGCCTAATCTCTTAAAAGATTTTTAAATCTGAGTAATTGTGGAGATTTTCGGTGTAACATTTTACAAAGTGCTAAGAACAAGTACGCAATATGAGTAGTATTTCAAATATTGCTCAGAGATAAAATCAGTATAAGATATGCTAATTATCAGTTATATAAACACATGGCAGGGATTTCAACAAAAACCCAGTATTGGGTTATATTAAATAGTGTCAGAAACAGGCAGCTTTCGAGAGTTAGAAAACTTCAGGGAGACGAGCAGTTCACAAATGAAATACCATATTTTTTGGTGTATAGGACGCACTTATTCTCCCCCCAAAAGTGGGTGAACTTGGCTGAAAAACAGGCACACAGAGGCAATATGGGCCGCAGCTATCCCTGCAGCCAGGAACAGCTGATTGTTGGTACTCCAGGAGGCAGATCCAACTGCTAATCAGCTGCTCGTGCTAAATCTGTGCTGAAGCTAACCAGGCTGTTGGCTGTTTGCTGCAAGGAGGCAATTGTTGGGAGGAAGAGGCAGATTTTTTTTCCTTGTTTTCCTCCCCAAAAGCTAAGGTGCTTATACTCCGGAGCATCTTATACACCGAAAAATACAGTAAATCATTATATTTCGGGCACTTGACCACAATTTATGATTTTTTTTGCTGGAAACCAGCATTTACTTCCAGTTTTTATCAAGAAGGACCTGTTGGCTAAATGACTAACATCATAAAGGTCATAGAATTAGACACATGGTTAACCCACTTAATGATTAGCGTGACGGGATCAATTACAGTCATAAATTGAAGACTACCTATACAAGGATAGGTTATTTCCCACTACAAGGTAATGTATTTTTTTTTTCTTCCTTTTTTACTTACCCAATTGGGTGTCCCAAAGAAACTGCTCCTCCATGAATATTTACTTTCTGTGGATCGATGTCTAGCATTTTAATGTTAGCTAGGACAACAACACTGAATGCTTCGTTGATTTCCCACATTTTAATATCTTCCTTTTTGAGGCCTGCCTGAGCAAGTACCTGAAAGGAAAAAAACACCATTATTTAAAAATTGGCATATATGTACAGATAACATTTAGATTATTTGCTGTACCAGAATTTTACAAGCAGATCATGATATACCCACACAGAAGTCAAGTTAAAAAGCACAAAATACAAACAGCCTTGAAGCTAAAAATCTAAATTCTGAAAATTACAACGGGAAAAATAGAAACTTTTTTTTTAAAATGCTGAAAACCACACAAACATAAGCCTGGGCTACAGATAACAATACCATCTATCTAAGTTGAAATCCATTAGCTTTTAAAACTAGGCAGTGTAAATAGATTTTCATCCTTGCGAAATTGTAAAGTCAATAATGGCTAGATAAATGGGGATCTGGTTCAATTATGGTAAGGGAATTCAGGGGGCCCTCACTTAATGACTACTCATTCAGCAATCAGTCAAACTTACAATGGCACTGAATGAGTAATATTTACAGTAAGAACAGTCCCCAAAGTTCTGACTTGCAGTGTCCCAGTGGTCACATGATCACAAGGGGCCAATGACCATCTTGCAATTACAACTGCAGCATCCCACAATCCCATGATCCCTCCATTTCTGACCTTCATTGCTGGTTTCCAATAAGCAAAGTCAACGGGGAAGCCAGCAGGTCCCAAAAAGGGTGACCACATTATGTCACACATAACGTGGGATTCACTTAACCATGGCAACCAGAAATGTCGCAACTATCGTCGCTAAGTAGCGTGGTCACATGATATCACACTTTATAACTCTGTCACTTAGTGACATAAATTCCAGTCCTAATTCTTGTCCTTTTATTTTCATTTTAATTATTGAGTTTTAAACGAGGACAATTGGTTTTTCAATAAATGTCTTGGATCATTGCCAAACACAGAACATATAATAAATAAATATTGTCAGAGCAAGAGCAAATACTTTGCAGAGAGCTGTTAATCTGAACAGCCAAATCCATTGAAATACCACAGCACACACATTGATAAATTAAAATAGTACATAAGGATATTTACAAGACAAAGGAAGTGTCTAAGTTCTCTAAAACTCTTCATTAGACCAGATGCGAAACGGACCCGTTTGGTCAACAGTCTTAAAGCAGACTGCGAGCTGAAAACATTACATTCGTTTAAATTAGATATTATGAATAGTGCGTCAGCGTCACTTTGTTATTTGATTAATTTATTCCAGTTGTTCCAATACATTCTGGCATTAATTTCTCCAAAACTAACCAAAACTAAAATGCCATGGTTCACTCAATTCCAAACCACCAACAAAGTGGTTACCCTACATTTTTATAACATTTTAGATTTGTTTTTAAACCTAAAGCAGATCATCTACTTTAGAAATTAATTCTAAATTCCACTATATTATATTTCCCCTGAAGACTAAATGAGCAACTAAGTGAAGGTAGAACAACAGTAGAGATGGTCACCTTAGGAACAGCATGTGCTGGTGCAATGGGAAAATCAATCGGATCAACAGCAGCATCGGCAAAACCTGCAAAATCAAAAGGAGAGAACGGAAGGAGAGAGACATGGATTAGAAAAGAAACATTTTGTTAAATGTGCTTTGCTTACTCGTAATATTGATTTTTATTGTGACAATGATTCCTCTGTCAGGAGCACAATTTCAAAGTTCATTCCTTAAAAGATACTTTCAAAAGTCCACGCAAGACAACTTGCACTGAAAGGTCCTAAAGTTTAAAACTTTGGGGTTTTTGGCAAAATTGCAATTGATTGAAACCACTTGATCAAAACAATCTCTCCTTCCTGCCACAGATAAAACGAAAGGAAAGGGAAAAAAATTGAGTCAGTCTGTCATCCACCACCAAGGAAATATATATACAGGTAGTCCTCGATTTACAACCATATTTCTGTTGTTAAGTGAGACATTTGTTAAGTGGATTTCCCCCCCCGATTTCATAACCTTTCTGGACACAGTCAGTAAGTGAATTCCTGCAGTTGTTACATTAATAACATGGTTGTTAAATGACTCCGACTTGCCCATTGACTTTGTTTGTCTGAAGGCTGAAAAAGGAGATCACGTGACTCCGGGACACTGCAACGGTCATAAATATGAGTCAGATGGCACACATCTGAATTTTGACGACATGACCATGGGAATGGAATGCTGCAATGACTAAGTGTGAAAAAATGCTGACAAGTCTCATTTTTTGCCGCTGTTGTAACTTTGAATGCTCACTAAAGGAACTGTTATAAGTTGACGACTTCCTGTATAAGATGATTTCACCAAAGGGAAGGACGATCCTCACCTACTATTCTAGCCAATGGTTTCACATTCAGTCTTTTGGCCGCTTCTGAAGTCATCAGTACCAAAGCCGCTGCTCCATCGTTCAGCGTACTAGCATTGGCAGCAGTGACTGTTCCTGGAAAAAATTCATTAGGGAAAAACAATTGATGAGGAAGAACATTTTTTTTTAATATTAATAATAATCTCTTTACTGAAAAAAACCTGAGTTTTAAAGGAAGAACAATTTAAAAGCACAATGCATTTCTCTACAATGGTGCTTCCCAAATCTGGGTAAATTAACCCAAATTGGGTCAAAGTGGTTTTTCTTTGAGTAAGGACACACAACAAACCAATTATCCAATCACAGCAAGGATATCTCAGTAAAGACTTTCGGATGAGTGGCTTACAGCAGGGGCGTCAAACTTGCAATGACAATGTCGTCACATGCTGTATCACAACTTTTTTCCCCTTCGCTAAACCAGGGGTAGGCGTGGCCAGTGCATGACGCATATGGTCCGCGGGCCCTGACTTTGACAACCCTGGTTTAGAGCAATAAAGGGGAAAAAATTGAGAAGCACTATCCTATAAGTGTTACTGATGTCTATTTCATGTGATGTCAAATGATGGTCATAAAATGCACAGCAGCCTAAATCCAACATATTTGGCATAATCTTAACCAACCAATCGATCAAGAAATACTCTGTGTAGCACTCTGTACAATAGTCACGAAGGCTTTGCAAAAGATATGCAAATATTGGAACGTGTGACTATAATTTCATGGCATTGGAAAAGACTCTTGAAAATACCATAAGCCAAGATTTCAAATAAATTCTAGCATATTAAAAAACATGGATATCAAATCTTACCATTTTCTTTTTGGAAAACCGTCTTCAATTTTGGAACTTTACTAAAGTCAACACGCTTGTATTCCTCATCTTCTTTAACCTCTGTGTCTGGTTTCCCTAAAGAAAGATTCTGTTTAGTAAAAACAAGATTTGAAACTTTGACTTCAAAGTCCAATCCAGCAAATAGGCTCTATCAGTGACCTGCTGGGTGTTAAAATTTTCTTGTTTTCCAAAGGACAGCTGATGAGAATCTTTATCATCACTTATTTCTTGCCCTGTCCATCTCATGTGCCATTGCTCTAGCATATGAATTGTTTGATTTAAGTTAAGGCACTGAAATCATCAAATTAAAAAAATTCTGATTTAAATTATGTTTTACTTATAATTCTTCAATTAATGCTGGAGATCAGTCAAATAACAGTGAAGAAAAACAAAGTCCTCTTATCCATTCTACTACTACTATATTAGATTTCACATTTGGAAAATGAAGCATGCCATGTGTCAAAGCAATTTAAAAGTGGAGAAGGTACTGTATATTAATCCATATTACCTTTTTGAGAAATAGTAACAGGCACAATTTCCTTGGTGAATATTCCAGATTCCCAACCTTCCTTGCTTTTGGTATAGGATTTTATAGCATAAGTATCTTGATCTTCCCGTGATATAGAAAATTTCTTAGCAGTATTCTCAGCACAATTACCCTGGGGGCAGTGAAAAAAATAGGAAATTGTAAAGCGTAGAGATCATTTACATATCTCATGCTGCATATAATTTACTTATAGTGCATGTAGTTGGAATTTGTGTGTGGACCTCCTGAGCTCAGTTTTTGCTGGGTTGCAGGAGGCCATGGCAGGCGAAAACAGAGCTTGGGAGCAGGCGCCCCGACACGAGTGACGTTGAGCTGGCCACGCCCACCCTGGCCATGGCCCCTCTGCACCCCCCCAAGGTCAAACACAATCCTGATGCATCCCTCAATGAAATCAACTTTGACATCCCTGGTCTATAGTGTCTCTTAAGTGTATCAAAGCTTCTAACTAACCAAAATAAGTTTTTACCTGTTTGTTCCTACTAATAAGCTAATTTGGGAAAGATTTAAAAAAAAAAACCCTCTAAAACAGAAAAACATGCAAGTTATTGTTTTCCAGCCCTGTTTCAAACAAATGGCCAGCAATTAGAAAATAATGACATTAGGACATGTGATTAAAATAGGAAAAGAAAACGTCTATGACTGTTGTTTTCTGGGCAAGGCACCATTCTAGAAGATGCAATTCTGCCCAACCATGCTCTGTGCCAGCAGGATTGGGACAAACTATGTTAAACAAACTGTAGTGATTTGTTTTTATTCAAAAATGATTCAAAAGTATTGAAAAGTTTAAAATGAAATATAATCACAAGGCATTAGCGTTTACCATGTGGATCTTGTTGTAAACATCTGTCAAGCCATCTTTGACAATCAAATCTTCAAGCTTTACTCCTCCATAAGGTGTTGTTCCTCTGGTCATTGTGTAGGGGACATTTGACATGCTTTCCATCCCACCGGCCACCATCACATCCTGTTCAGAAGATTTTACAGCTATTTAGCATACATATATTTAGAGTATAAGACACATCTAGACTTAGAAGAGGAAAACAAAAACATGAGTCTACCAGTGCAAGGAAGGATTTAAGCTTTGTATACCCTTGCAGACAAAGGCTTATTATATTAAAATTGTCCATGGGTGTATGTATGTAAAAAAACCACTAAGACTTATTTTATTTTACTGCAATATTTTTTAAAAAAAGAAATAGCAATATAGAATATACAAAAAATAATGTATCAAAATAAAAAAAAATCAAACCAAATAAACAAAGAAAAAAAAATCTAAAAATCATCTAAACATATAAGGTGCTCATTTATTTATCAACAAAGTATCAAATTGTGCATAAAATGTTGTCGATTCTTGTAAATTATGAAATGCTAAAATGTTTTTCATTATTTGGTTAGTACCGTAGTAAAAAAATAACCTTTCCAAAAAAGGATAAATTACACACTTTAAAAAAAAAAAATTCAGTCACCAACATCTAAGGTAGAAGTATTTTTCTAATCTTTCAGTTGATATCCAGAGTATCAGTTCAATAATTCATTCACAAGACTTTTAACCAACAATGGTCATTTGTAGAGTAAGAATTGTGGCCTTCTTTCTTTGCTTTCAAATAAAGACGTTCGAAATCCATATATATCCACAAATTGTGAAAGTACAGAATGTCCTACCTGACTCCCACACATCAAGCTCTGGGCTGCCATCATAATAGATTTCATTCCAGAAGCACAAACTTTGTTGACAGTTGTGCAAGGAGTAGAAACTGGTAAGCCTGTGCCAAATAAAGATAAACTAATAAGACAATAATAAAAAGAACGGCAAGCAAAATGTAAATACACATTTCACTGCATTTCGTACCAGGTATGACTGTGCGTGTGATGAATAAAATTTGATCTGATTTGATTTGAAATATGACCTATCACAAAATGTCTTCTTTTTTGAGCATATACACATGGACATTGAGAGACTACTTAACTGCATCTAAAACATTTTTATTTACTGAAATAAATCTCAGATATGTGTCAAATAATAAAAAGAATCTTAGTACCGGCACCGAGGGTTGCTTGTCTTGCAGGAGCCTGTCCTTCTCCAGCTTGGATAACATTTCCCATGTATACTTCTTTCACTTCTTGAGAAGGGATACCTAGTAACAATCAGGGAAATATTTAGGATAATTATGGAAGGGATAGCCTAGTTGTAAAGTAAGTCCAATAAAGATTCAAAATTAATTCTCTACACCTGTAACCTGTCTTTCCTCATTCACATGATAGCTCACTAACAACCATCCATGACGTACAATCATAATGGTGGGCTCAATTGTGGTTTAAGTCAAGGACCACCTGCAACTTTTATTGTTCCTACCATTATCATAATTTCACCTTTTTCTGTTGCATGCAACAAATCCAAATCTAATCAACATTAAAATTAATCTCTTTTCTCTAATCAAAACTGTACATTTGGCCAGCTCAATTAACTCTTTCCTCTTTACTGGTAAAATCAGTAAGATTAAATAATGGGACTAGAACAAGACTAAAGCGTCTTTACGTACCTGCTTTTTCTATTGCTCCTTTAATTGCGATGGCACCAAGGTTAGTGGCTGGCAGTGAAAAAAGAGAACTTTGGAAAGATCCTATTGGTGTCCGGACAGCACTCACAATAACTACCTCCTGGTAAGCAAAAGCATTGCATCGATTTAACTGAAAGTGTTTTTCGAATCATGCTTTAAGAATATCCAATGCATATTGTTGATTATAGAAGCGATGCAAATCTATTCATTCAAACGCAGTACATTAACTTCTCAGCAAAATTACAGTTGTTAATTAAACAACCTAAACCATACAGTGGAAAGCTTCCCTTTTGCTCTTTTGAGAGAAGATAATTTAAATGTATTAATAGACTCAAGGATTTTTTTAAAAAGTAAAAAAAGTATGACAATATATGTGAATCAAATTATAAATAGTCTAGACTTCCTGTAGCCGTAAAAGCATCTGCGGCATTTTGAACACCATTTGGCTTATTTTGGCATCAAAGGTTTGAGAAAGCAATGTAGTTTTAGAAATGGACAAACTACCAATTTAGTGTTGCTTACTATATTTCTGTATAGAAAACAAATGCATGTAGTGCATTCAGGACAAAACTACATCTAACAATACATTGTTCTTGCCCGTGCTTTTCTATTTATGTTTAGTAGATAAACACTATATTTTTTAGAAAAAAAGCATAGTTTAGAGACACTATTCCACGACATTATTTTAGCAATACTCACATTTAAACCCCGCTGTGATGAGTAGCTTTGGCTTGAAAATCTGAATGCCTGCAAAAGAGATTAAAGCACTTATTGTAACATGGCATAAACTTTTAATGCAGAACAGAAAGATCAAGTTATACTACTGTCAGATTTTGGACTAGAGATCAAAAAGGATAATGGATTACTGAATCGTCACACAGTGATACCCAACTATGAAACTTTTAAGTATTTTTATTGTTAAAGACATATTGCTGCTCTATAATGCAAACTACATAGAGATTCATAAACAGGCATGAAAGAGGCAGAAGATATAGAATAAAAAACATGAACAAAGTTACTACAATAAAAATCATTCATTACTTCATTCAAATTTCCTACACCTAGGTAAGTAACCCAAAGTGACTGTAAAACAAAGGAGGATGAATGTGTACACTAGCTGTCCCACAGCTGATGCTCATTTTCCTCTCCTTCACCCTCTGTAAGGTTTTATTGACCTTTTATTGACCTCTGCCTTGCCATCTCCTAGGGGTGTAACTAATTCTAGATATCTCACACTACGTCCACTCTTGGTTCTTTTGGCCTGCCTGTGAGTTAAGCAGTTAATTGCCAGGAATCAGGTGTATTTCAGCAGACCTTGCATTGCAGCTTGTTTTCTCAACTTGACCTTAATGGAAGAATGCCGTTTTTGTTATTTTCCTTACAATATCTACCATAGAGAACATCTCTTACCAAAAAGGAGAGGTGTCATGTCTCATTAATACAATACAATACACTATCTTTCCTTGTTGACCTTTCACCTATTTTTTCCAGCTTGATAACCCTTAGCACTTATTTTGTACTTGTCCATTGATCAAGTCTTGTTATTTACAGGCTCTTTTTGTCTGGCTTGCCTAACCCTGCCTTACACATTCCAAAAGTTTTCATCCTTTTTTTCTATTCAGATATTAAAATGGATACCTGTAGCTCAGGGTAGCATTTAATACAAATATTTTAACTCTTAAAATATTAATAAATACAAATATTTTAACTCTTGGATTCTTATCAGTTAATCAACCCTTGCTGGCAAAAATGTCCTTGAGTGTAGTATTCTAGATGGACGAGTGCTGCTTATTTTACTCTCGGATTCTATTGGCCTTGTCTAATTGTTATTTAAAGCTTAAAGACTTGTTCTGGGTCTTGGTTTATTTGAACTGTTTCGCCATTGCAAACATTTCAGCACCAAGAGTTTACTGACTAATTTTATCTGCTTGCGTACAAATGATAAACACAAGAGTGCTATTCCTAAATGATCCCAGTTATAGATACAGTACCACATTATAAGCAGCAATTTTGAGAACTACCAAGACAATAGGGGAGGTGTCATGTATCATTAATGCACCTTGCACATGGAACCACCATATGAGATCACTGCCTTTTTTATTATCAGAAAGCGTGGAAGCAACAAACACTATATACTTGTCATTTAACAATGCACTTCCAGCCAATCTTACTGTACTTGAAAGAGCTGGATCAGAAGCTAAGAATCCAGTTGAGTCTTCTCCTAGCATAGAGAAATACTACATACTGTACACGCTTTCCTCAAACACAACTGTTCCATTTAAAATCATTAAAGTGTCCTAAATCTCTGCTGTTTAACATCACAGCTAATCCAAACACACTGTGGAAGAAGCAAAAGACTGACTCCTTTGATCTCTTCCCTTCCTCCTTATTTCCACCAGTCACTTTGTGGAACATTTATATTTTTTTCCAAAAATAGATCACCAGTCTTGGATAGTAATTGCTTTGTGGAAGACATTTTCTCCTTCTCCTGAAATCTGAGTTTATAAATCACTTCCACAAGAGTACTGAATTTGGGTGTTAGAGAAGACTTATCTGGACATCCAAAAAAATAAACCAATAGATCTTTGAACCAATTAACCCAAAGTTTTCGTCTGAGGCCCAAATGATCAGGTTCAAATTATCTTAATTTGGACCCATTATGCAAAATCCAGTGCTCTGGAACAGGCTGGGAAAGGTGAAAGGAAAGAGAAGAGAGTGACCACAGCAAGGTGGTCGAACCCAGGGACACAGAGTGACCCTTTGATCATTGGGACACTCAAAATCTATCTATGTGTATCTATCTCACTAGGTGTTGAAAATGTTTTGTTGGCACATAATGAATCAATCAGTCAACCAGTTCAGCAGAGACACCAAGTTTTGGAGATGGGCCTCGTACTAACCACTTGTCCAAGGAATTTACAGGTAGTCCTCTACTCAGGGCCACAGCTGAGCCCAAAATTCAAAACGTGGTTAAATGAGTTCGCTTCCCTTTTATGACGTTGGTTAAGGGAATCACTGCGATTTTTAAATTAGTAACAAGGTTGTTAAGTGAATCCGATTTCCCCGTTGACTTTGCTTGTCAAAGCAAAGGTCACGAAAAGGGGATCACACGACTCCAGGACACTGCAACTGTCATCCATGTGAGTCAGTTGCCAAGTGTCCAAAAAGTAAACCATGTGACCACGGGGATGTCACAACGGTCGTAAGCGTGAAAAACAGTCCTAAGCCACATTTTTCCAGTGCCCTTGTAACTTCAAATACTACTATATGAACTGTTGTAAATTGAGGATGACCTGCTTTTCATTGTCAAACAAGTCACGCCTCCTATCAACGTGAAAGCGGGCAGATCCCCTGCTCCTTAAGTGCAAGGGATCTTCCTTCCACCTATGACCCTCGGGCAAACAAATAGGGACAGAGCTTGCACACCTTCCCACACCGCACAGGGAGGTGTCCAGTTAGGAGACAATCCCCCAACCTAATCTTCCGGCCAGCAGGGTTTTTAGAGCAGAGGTCCCCAAGCTTGGCCGCTTTAAGACTTGTGGACTTCATCTCCCAGAATTCCTCAGCCAGGTCTCCAACCTTGGCCGCTTTAAGACTTGCGGACTTCAGCTCCCTTTGCTGGCTGAGGAATTCTGGGAGTTGAAGTCCACAAGTCTTAAAGCGGCCAAGGTTAGAGACCCCCGTTTTAGAAGATGGATGTCGTGGCGGTCAACGACGAGGGAGGGGCCGCCCCAAAACTAATACCAAACATGCATCTCCGGGAAAAAAAAAAAAAAAAAAGACTCCGAACATCCGGGGTCTCCCGGCTCCGCTATGTGCCTCCTCTACTCACCCGAAGGCGTTTCGCTACCTGCCGTCCGCACTGCATCCCGTCTCCCCACTTTGACTACCTGAACGATTGGAACCAGGAGGGAGCACCTCTGCCGTCACCTTCACCAGCACGAGCGCCACGCCCCCCTAGCCCGCCCAATGGGAAAGCAAAGAAGGATGGCCGTCTTCGTCCAATCGCCTGGGAGGGGAAAGGGGGCGCGGCCACCGAGGAGCGTTCCTATTGGAGGCAAAAGAGAGAGGGGAGGGCGGGCGGGCCAGTAGAAGAGAGGCGAAGCTGTTGTAAGAGGCGAGGAGTAGGTGACGTCAGATCACCGTAGAAGTAGGAAATTGAAGAACCGCCTGCAGGGGAAAAAGTAACAATCGGTTGCTATGTTTACAAGAGAAAAATATGGCCGAGCTGAATACCTCTCTTTCAAACTCAGTGACTTTTTAAGATGTAAGGTCATCAACTCCCCGAATTCCCCAGCCAGTATGCTAAATTTGAAAAATCACCGGTCTGACAGATTCCAAAAGATCCAGGTGGAGAATAGCTGGTGTAGATCAAGGCAGGATAGGATGGGGATGACCTTCCCAGATACAGATTAACAGAGTTGGAAGGGACCTTGTAGGTCGTCTAGTCCAACCCCCCCCCCCAAGCAGGAGATCCTATACCAGGGGTAGGGAACCTTGGCTCTTTCATGACTCATGGACTTCAACTCCCAGAATTCCTGAGACAGCACCTC
>JAEANM010006568.1:0-18493 GCA_017656035.1 Myanophis thanlyinensis | reverse complement strand
CAGATGTTTTAACCTCTAGACCACAAGCTCATCTCCCCTTCAACAGTTCACACCAAGCAAGGTTTATGTGTTTCTTTTTTTTTGTGGAGGTACTTGTTACCCAAATATGGGAGGGAACAATCCAGTTTCCTTTATATTGGCCTCCCTAAATTTTTAAAATGAGATGAGCTGAAAGGCAAAAAGGGAACTGGATTGTTCCCTCCCATATTTGGGTAACCAAGTACCTCACAAAAAAAAAGAAACACATATACACACACATATATATACACATATACATACACACCTCCTCCCAGATCTAGGTTACCTGAGACCACCTTTATGCCTACAGCGGCAGGGCTGAGGGATAAGGATGATTTGAGAAAGGCAGTCTCTGATATTAAAAGCTCCATTATTGCTGCAATATCACAAGGATTTGCATCCTTGCAGCAGGGCAGATCAGGTGGTTCCATCAGACATGGACCAACTCTATCAATAGATGACCTGCTCTCTCAGGTTGCACCATCGGGCTTGTACGTGTGGCCTTCATGTTCACGAGCCTCATCTGAGGGGAGCTGGGATTCACCCTCAGAGGAAGATAGTGATGATTTATGTGTTTTCTATCCTAACCGGGTAGTGTTTCATTTGGACTCAACCTTTGTACCAAAGGTAAACTTATGGTACCACCTGTCTCAAGAGTTAAATCTCCCTGACTTCTGTCTTAAGCCATGACATCCCAGAGAGAGAGAGTGGCACAATCTTGATGTAAGAAGGGGCTTAAAAATTTATATTGAAAGGACATCCTCCTTTAGGAAGTCTGAGTCCTTGTTTATTAATTTCCTACCTGCTTCCTTGGGCAAGAGAGTTACGTCCACCACTATTGGTAGATGGATTAGATCTTGCATTGGAAGGGCTTACGAATCCCTTAGTTTACCTGTTCCAGGTCACATTACGGCCCATTCCACCCACAGTTCTTCCATGACAATAGCCTGGGCTATGCAGGCCTCAATTGATGATATCTGTAGGGCTGCTGCATGGGCACCCCTTTATTCACCTTTACAAGATAGATGTTTTCTCTTCTAAGGATGCTGCCTTTGGACGCAGAGTCCTGCAGCAAGTTTATTCGGATGAGAAAAAATAGTATTCATTACCCACCCTGGGACAAAATGCTTTGGTAAGTCCCATTTCTCTTGGATTCACTGCTCAGCCACAATGATAGCTGCAGGTGTTTCCACTTTTCAATGTCTACTTTAATTTTTTGTAATAGTTTCATATAATTATCTTCTTTGATTGTTCCACATCATGCTGTTAAAAATATTCCCAAATATTTTATCTTTTTCGCTATTTGAATGCCCATTATATAATCTAATTCCCTTTTTGTTTATCAGTTAAATTTTTAACCAACATTTTAGTCTTTTCTTTATTAATTTTCAAGCCAGCAACCTCCCCATATTCTTCTATTTTTTTCTATCAACTTAGACCCTGATTTTCGTCGATTTTCCAGAATAAAGACTAAGTCATCTGCAAATGCCTATAATTTATATCTCTCTTTTTTAATCTCCATCCCTTCTATTTCCATCTCCTGTCGAACATTCCTGTTTAAAACTTCCAAGGTCAAAATGAATAATAAAGGAAATAATGGACACCCTTGTCTTTCTTCATATCAAATTTTTCTGTCATGTTTCCATTTACCATCACTTGTGCTGTTTGTCTACCATAGATCCCCTTAATCATATTAATAAACTTTTCCCTAAAATCCATTACTTCTAATTGTGCAAACATAAATTCCCAATTAACATTATCAAATACTTTCTGTGCATCCAGGAAGAGCAAAGCCATTTGTCTTCCTGGATGTGCTTCATAATATTCCAAAGTGTTTAATATCATTCTCATATTATTTTTAATCAGTCTATTGGGTAAAATCCATTTTGATTGGGATGTATAAAAGTTATTCAAAAATCTTTTCAGCCTTGTTGCAATGATCAAAGCATATATTTTATAATCCACATTTAGCAGTGATATAGGTCTAGAGTTCTTTATTTGTTGATTGTTTGTATCTTCCTTTGGAATCAGTGTTATATATGCTTCTGTCCATGACTCTGGAATTTTTGCATTTTCTAAGGCACTATTAAACAGATTTAACATCTGAATGCCTAATGTCTCCTGCAGACTTTTATAAAATTCTGCTGGTAACCCATCAGGACCTGGAGTCTTCTTGTTCTTTTGTTTTTTAACTGCTTCTGTCAACTCTAACATATTAATCCACTCTGTCAACGTAGATTTCATCTCTTCCGAAATTCTAGGTAAATTGGCTTCCTTTAAGTATTGGTATATTCATTCTTTTGGTATCGTTTCTTTTTCATACAAGTATACATAATAATTTTGAATCACTTTCTTTTACTCATTGTTTTGTGTCTGAAGGCTTCCCTCTGAGTCTTCCAATAAATATATCGTTTTATTTTGTCTCTTTTTTCAATTTATGTGTTAACCATCTTCCTGTTTATTTGCATTTTCAAAAAAAATTGCTTAGCACTTTTGATCTTTTGTGCTAATTCCTCTTTCTCTAGTAGCCCAAGTTTATGTTTTATCACATCCATCTAGTTTCTAATATTTCTCTTTTGTGGTTCTTTTTGGAGTTCTGTTTCCAGTTTTTTATATTCATTTTCCAACTCTTGTCTTTCCTGTCTCTTCTTCCTCCTTTTCTTCCCCATATGTGTCATTGCTAGTCCTCTAATGTATGCTTTCACAGTATCCCAAACATTTTGAGCTGATGTCTCCTCTGCTCTGTTCTCCTTAAAAAAGAAGTCTAGGTCTTTCTCTGTTTTTTGAACAAATTCTTTGTCTTTTAAAATACTTTTATTCAATGTCCATCTTTTTCTTTTTTTTCTGACCTTTTCGTGTAAATTGCACTGGATTATGGTCTGCCCAAGGACTAATTTCTATGTCAATGTCTAATATATTGTTTTTTAATTCTTCTATCATCCATATCATATCTATTCGTGACTATTCGTTTTTCTTTTTGATGTATTTCTCTCTATACATCCAAAAGCAATAATTCTTTTTTCATTTTTATAAATGCCTTAGGAAGAGTGGTTCTTGTTGACTCCATAAATTTTGTATTTTGACAATCCAATTTTTAATTAATTATTGAGTTAAAGTCCCCTAGTATACATATCTGTTTATATTCCATCAATTTTCTATATAGTCTATTGAAAAAGGTCTGTTGATTAATGTTGGGTGAGTAAATCCCTACCAGGAGGATCCGCTTTAAATCAAATAATATTTCTATTATCAACATTCTTCCTTCTTCATCTGCATATATCTGTTTCACCTTTATATTTTCCTTTATGTAAAAAACTGCTCCTCTCTTTTTCTCCTCTGCATCTAAGGATGTTAATTTATTACCTAGTTTTGGACAATCCAAATATTTCTCCTGTTGTTTGGTGATAAACACCTCTTGCAAGCAAATTATGTCTAACTGTCATTTCTTTTGCCTATTAAAAATTGTACTTCTCTTTGATGCCAAATTTAGTCCATTTATGTTAATAGAAATTATTCTTTCATGGTTTATCTGTATAAACAGGTCTTGTGTCCTCATAGTTCTAGTTTCTCTTGGTGATCTTTGAACTCTAGGTATAGCTCCTTGTTGTTCTCTTGGTGATCTTGGAATTTTAGGTATTGCTCCTTGTTCTTTCAGTGATCTGGACTCTTTTGATGTGGCTCCTTGTCGCTCTCCCTTCCCATTTTCATCTCCCTTCTTCTCAGACTCTATTTGTTGGTTACCTTTTACCTCACCCTGCTGTACTGTTCTGTCTTCCATCTCTTTCATCTTGTTTCTCTCCCCTCTCTCTGTTCCTCTTCTGATTTTTCTTCTGGTATCATGAAAAAATCTTCATAAAATTTCTGTGCTTTTTCTATCGTATCCAACCTGTACTTCTGTTCCCTCCATGATACCAATATACCTTCCAGAATCAGCCATCTGAAATTCACTTTGTGGTTCACCAAAAGTTTTGTTAAAAATTGGTAATATTTCTTTGTCTCTCTGACTCTACCTGGAATCTGTTTTAAAACAGTTATCTCTTTCCCTTTGTATTTCGAAACTTTACCTCATGTCTTCTGTAAAATTGTAGCTCTTATTGTTTTCTTTGTAAATTTGACGTGGACTTCTCTAGATAATTTATTCCTTTTCACATATTGGTGTAGACTCTATATATTTCATCAATGTCCCTTTTCATTTCATCTGGAGTAATCTTTAAAACTGGAGCTAGCATTTCTGCTAATATCTCTGTCAAATCTTCTCCTTTCTCTTCTTCTGTGTTTTGGAAGCGTAAATAATAATCAGCCCGGTCCATTTCCAACAGTATAATTGTTCTTTCGTGACTTTGTCTAATTGCTGAACACCTTCCATCCATCTCCTCCATCTTTTTCTCTGTTAAATCCACCTTCTTTTCAACTTTCTGCATTCCTTGTTCATTTTGCGCTATTATCTGTTGGAAGTTTTCCAGCTTTTCATTGATTTTTCCCACTTTCTCCTTCACCTCCTTCATCTCCACCCTCTCAGCTTTCATTTCTTCTTATACTGTTTGAAGCATCAACTTAATTTCCAATTGCCATGTTGCCACTTTATCCTGCTGCACTAGTGAATCCAGGGTTCTCTGTCAAGCTGGACTGGATGTTGCTGATGATGATGCTGAAGATGTAATAGATGATGGTGCTGATGCTGACTTTTTCATGTTTCCAATCAAATTTTCTGTAATCTCTGTTGCCAAAAATTTATAATCCACTTGTAATCCCAAAACATTTTTAAAATATCCTCCCCCCAAAAAACAAAAAAGCAAAAAATAAATAAATAGTAACAACAATATTTATAATCCAAATGTAATTCGATGGCTTCCAGTTGTAATCCAATAAAAATCCACTCACCAAGAGATGATTAAAAAATAAAAAATAAAAACAACAATAAACAAAAAGTCAATAGAAAAAAAGGCCAACCTTCCAAATGAAGAAAAAATGAGAAAAGAAAAAAATAACAAAATCCAATACTGATCCTTCTACCAGATCTAAAAGAGTGAGCTTCTAAAATAAAAAGAACAATGAAAAAATACAACAAACACAGGTGATGAAAAAGCCAAACAAGAAAAAACATTAACAAAACACAAACTGAACTTGCTGGAACAAGAATCAGATACAAGAAAACTAAAATTTGTGAAACAAAACCACTTTCAACATGCCAACAAACTGGGAAGATGGCTAGCATATAAATTAAAGACGGAGAAAGAAAAGAGAAACATTTTGCAACTATGAGATAAAGAAGGGTCCTCATATACTAATATGAAAAATGAAAAAGAAATTGTGCAAGAATACTTTCAGGAGCTTTATAATCGTGAGGATGTTGCAATGGATAAAATAAACCAATACCTATAAGGAGATCTTCCACAGCTAGTCACAGAAGATGAAAAATTGAGCTTAAATAAAGATTTTTACATTATTAGAATTACAGGAAGGAACTTTAAGGCAAAAAGTGAATAAAACCCCAGGAACGGATGGGCTACCAGGAGAAATTTATAAAATTTTAAGTACAACAATTGAAAGACTATTCCTGAATGTTTGTAATGGTCTACTGTTAGAAGCCAAAATACCAAATTCTTGGTGGGAAGCATATATAAAATTAATAGGGAAGGAAGGTACAGACAATACTCAAATTCAAAATTATAGACCAATCTCTCTACTGAATGTGGACTACAAAACGTTTATGGCTATGATGGCAGAAAGACTGAAAAAACTACTTAATAACAAAATTCACTCAGATCAAAATGGATTTCTACCATCGAGATAAATTAGAAATAACATGAGAATAGTAATGAACACACTGGAGTATTATGAAGCCCACCCAGAAAAACAAGTAGCATTGACATTCTTAGATGCCCAAAAAGCATTTGATAGAGTAAATTGGCAGTTCATGACACAACTAATCAAGAAAATGGGATTTGGAACCCAATTCGAAAATATGGTTCAGACTGTATATTCAGCCCAGAAAGCTAACATAATAATAGACTGTGAACTTTCTAATATAGATATAAGGAAAGGTGTTAGGCAAGGTTGCCTATTGTCATCTTTGTTATTCATTCTGACTCTAGAGACATTGTTCAGGGCAAATCCAGAGATAAAAGGCCTCAAAGTAAGAAAAGAAATGTACAAACTACAGGCACTTGTGGATGATCTTGTATTTGTTATAGAAGAGCCATTGGAATCAGGACCCAAATTAGTAAAAGAAATAGAACAATTTGGTGAGGTAGTGGGCTTAAAATTAATAGGGAGAAAACCAAAATGTTGATCAAAAATATGATGGAAAAACAAAAGGAGGAGTTGGAAGGGAAATTGGACTGACAAATTACTAAGAAAATTAAATATTTGGGAATTTGGATAACAGCTAAATGCTCATCGATTAAAGAAGACAACTATATTAAGCTGATCCAAGTGATAAAAAAGGACTTAGAAAGATGGGGGAAACTTCAGTTATCACTCTAAGGGAAGAATTGTGGCAATCAAAATGAATATAATTCCAAAATTACTCTATTTATTTCAAGTAGCCCCAGTAAAATTAGATAGGAATTTTTTCTGTGATTTGAACAAGATAACGGTTAAATTTGTATGGCCCGGTAAAAAGTCAAGGATAAAACTTACCGCATTGCAGGACAATAAAAATAGGGGAGGGCTTGGACAGCCAGCCTGGGATTTATATTACAAAGCAGTAAGCTTAGTCTGGATTAGAGAGTGGGTAAATTTGCACAACAGAAGGATTTTGGCAACTGGAAGGCCATGACTTACAGAAAGGATGGCATGCATTTCTATGGGATACAAGGAATAAGGCCCATGGCTATTTTTATACACATATTATGAGGAATTCACTAATACAAACATGGGAAAAGATTAAAAAAAACAACACTATATAAAAATCCCAGGGTGGCTCTCAACCATGGAGGCAATGGTTTATCCTAACATAGACATGTCAAAAATGGTAAGATATCATGAAATTTTAGATAGACAAGGGAACCTAAAAATGAATCAAGAATTACAAAATCAAGGATTAAACATAGACTGGTGGCCCTATCTCCAAATAAAATCTAGATATGTGAAAGACCAAGACAAAATTGGTATTGAACTGACCCCAAAACAATTAGATAAATTATTAAAAGGATCTGAAGAAAAGATGATTTCCAAAATATATAACTATCTTGTAAAGTACAACTTAGCCGAGGAAATAGTTGAAGGACCAATGATAGCTTGGGCCAGAAACGTAGGCCACAATATAGATTTAGAGGATTGGGAAACGATATGGACAAAAAATTATAGAATGACAAAAGCTGTAACATTTAAGGAAAATCAATATAAAATGTGCTATAGATGGTACCTATACCCCTCAAAATTGGCTAAAATGTACCCTAAATTAAACCCTTCTTGTTGGAAATATAATAAATGCCAAGGGACCTTCTTTCACCTATGGTGGACATGCCCTAAAATTAAGAATTATTGGATTGGAATAAAAAAGTGGATCAAAGACAAACATTTATTTGGAGTTTAAACCAGAAACATTTCTCCTGGGTATTATTAAAGAAAATGTAAAAAACAAGAAAGATATTTAATAGTACACATTATAAAAGCAGTGAGAATAGCACTGGCACAATATTGGAAAGGGGATCGTGTTCCAGCAGAAGACATGATAATTCATAAAATCTTGGAGTGTGCAGAAATGGACAGGCTAACCCTGGAATTAAAAGAGGATACTATATAGTCTGGGGAAAACTGTATTCATGAATATATAACAGAACTAAAGATTCAAATAAACATGGGAGAGACAGAGTTGAACATAAGAAAAGCTTATAAAATTAATTATTTAGAGTTGATAAGAATTTGTTGAATCATAGAGTATATATGTACCGTCAGATATAAGAATTGTAAATAGTTAATACGTTCAAATTTATTCTTATTGGACTTATTGTTTTTAATAATTTTTATATTCAATAAAGTTTGTTGAAAAAAAAGAAAAAATCCAACAAACTCAAGGGAAAAAAATTAAAAATTGAAATAAAAACGCCATATATATAAAAAAGGAAAAAAGTATCTACCAGTCCAGCAAAGAAAAATAGGAGTTGTGAAAACCAATCTTCAAAAAGTATATAAAAGAAAAATAAATAAAATGAAATAAAAAACAAGACAGCAAATTCAATTGTCCAAAATCAAACCTAAAGAACAGTCTCAAAAACAAAAACTTTAAATCCAAAAGGAAGTTACCAATCATCCAGTTATTTTTAAAAGGAAAAAAAGCTTTCCAGTTTCCTTCAGTTCCTTCAATTCAGATATTTACTGCCTTCCCAAGGCCTCTTTCTGCTTTAAACAGCCAAGTTATTCAAAAAACAATATATGTTTTGCTTCAGATAAAGTTAGAAAGTTATCCCTTTCTTTTGGTGCTTTCAAAAGAATCCCTCTGACCTCTAGGTGGTGCTGTTGCTTTATTTTCCTTCTCTCTACTAATTTGAAGCTTTGCGAAGTACTGCCACACTAAAAAAAAATAATATTAATAGCAAGGGATAAAAAAGAATAAAAATTGCCCTTTATTTTCCTTCTCCTTCCCACTTTATTAATCAGTTCTAATTTATTTTAGAATATAAAATATAAATTTCCAATCTGCTTCTGTTTAGTCTTCTTTCCTTTCTGTCACCAATCTCAAAACTTTCCAGGTTTTAAGTTAATTTCGGCTCTCCATTCTTTTCCCTTTCGCCACTTTTTCTTTTGGTGAAAAACAATTCCACCTTCTCTTCTAGCCCACGCTCCTCTCTTTCCCTTTCCCTTTGGAGCTCTTAGTTCTTTTCCAATCAATCAATCAATTAATCAATCAATCAATCAATCAGCCAATTGAGAAAAGGAAGCACAAACTTTCACTTTCTCACCCAGACTGGCATACCTTCAGTATCTTCTTCCGTGTGGCTGCCAAGGCTACAGTTCAGCCATTTTGGCCATCGCCCACTTCCTGATGGATCAGGAGACATTTTGGATGGAATGGGGGGGTGCGACCCCCCCGGGACCCCAACAGCTGTCTCGCCTCTTCACCTCACCTATGGTGAGGCTTAGATCCCTGGGGACCTCCGTCAAGCAGGGGTTTGGTGCTAGACTCTGCTGGAACTCTGCAGAGTAGCACCATCTTGCCACGGCATCATGCCCTGCCCTCCTCAAATGAACTTTCTGAACTGAGTTCATAATTTGAACTGAATCATAAAATTTGATGTAATCTTATCAATTTTTTTTCTCAAAACATAATCAAATATTTACCCCTGAGTTTCCCTTTTAAAAAATCCCTGTACATATATAGAACATAGAGCCATCGTGTGATATGAATTGCAGTGACATAATGTGAATAACCACATATGCAGGAGTTTCACCTGACCATACAGTGGAACCTCCAGTCACAATTGTAATTCATTTCAGAACTTTGGTCAACACCTGATTTGGTCATGACCAGAAGCGAGACTGACTGCGCATGTGCATACAAAAAAAAGGTGCAGAAGGGAAAATTGGTACAGAAGGAGAAATTGGCAGCACAGTGTTTGATCGCCACCCAGGTATTTGTTCATGACCAGATGCAGTTTGTGAAATTTTTGGTCGGCACCCGATTTGGTCATGGTCAGAAGCGTTCATGACCAGAGGTTCCACTGTACTGTACATGGAACTGAGACCTTGACATTTAAGCATTCCCTCTTCAGAATAACACCATTGGGATATAACTGTATGCAAATGTTTTGAGTACAACAATATTACATTTAGTTTTTTTAAAAAATGAAGCAATTAAAAAAACAAATTTTAAAGCATCAATCTTATGAATACATATTTGAAACAAATGAACAGAAGTGCTCCTAACTGTTCATAATATGTTAAAAAATTGTATATATTTTTTCTAGGCAACAGTTGCTGCATTTGCAGCTAGTGAAGGGCATTCTCACCCCCGAGTGGTAGAACTGCCAAAGACGGATGAAGGCCTTGGCTTTAATGTAATGGGAGGAAAAGAACAAAATTCTCCTATTTATATTTCTCGCATAATTCCTGGAGGAGTAGCTGAGAAGCATGGAGGACTCAAACGGGGAGACCAGCTGCTTTCTGTTAATGGAGTGGTATGTGAACACATTCCAATTTTATTAATTCTGCTTATTTAAACTGTTTCAGACTGCAAAAAAATCTGGATGACTACTGCAGTATTTTTGCTGTCTTCTAGTACTACCAGAATTTTGCAACACAGTTTTTGCAACACAGATTTGGCAGTTCTAGTGAGTATACAAAAGAATAAATGGACACAAATTTTTTGTTTAAAAGTAACCACATTCAGAAACCTTTGGAGAATTTTTTAGTCTCCCCATAACATCCTAGTTTGCAAGTTATTTGTTATTCAACAAGAAACCCAGAAGGAGATTCCACCATGCAACTGTTCAACTATCATATATTAGTATATGATATTATTTATGGTTTAGTTGAAATGAGTTTTTATTTCCAATATGGAAAGTATCATAACAAAATTAAGAGACTGTTATCTTCTTTATCCATTGTATATAAGAAGAATGTTTTTCATACAGAAAGTGAAGCATGGCTATTGGCCCTGTTGCTAATATTAAATGCCTCCATCCCCTACCTGATTTTGCTTTTTTCCCCCTTTCCTACTGGAAAAGCAATAGCAATAGCACTTAGACTTACATATCACTTCACAGTGCTTTACAGCCCTCTCTAAATGGTTTTTAGTGTCAGCATATTGCCCCAACAATCTGGGTCCTCATTTTACCGACCTCAGAAAGGTGAAAGGCTAAGTCAACCTGACAGCAAGCAGTCAGCAGAATTAACCTGCAGTACTGCATTCTAACCACTGCTCCATCATTGCTCTTAGCAAGAGAGTAACGGAGCTACACCTTATAGTAGCTACTTCCTTAGGGTCTGAAATGTTAGACAGAGGAAAAAGGCCTAACTACAGACTCCTAAGCTATAGTTGGGGAGGCCTAGTGGGACCAGATTTGCCCATGGTATACAGTAGTATGTAGTTTTTTTTTTCTTTCTTACTCATAGTTCTAAAGCTGAAAGCCTCTTGCTTTTTGCTATTTTTAAACATTCCACAACCAGAGTGTGGAAGGAGAACATCATGAGAAAGCAGTGGAACTTCTGAAGGCTGCTAAAGACAGTGTGAAGCTGGTGGTGCGTTATACTCCCAAAGTTTTAGATGAGATGGAAGCTCGCTTTGAAAAACTGAGGACAGCACGGCGCAGACAACAGCAACAGATATTAATTCAGCAACAACAACAGCAGCAGCAAAATGCACAGCAAAATCATATGTCATAGGTGAGTGTTCTTCTGTCTTACTTTCAACTAAATCTTTCTTTAATTGAATTCAGTTTAATACAATAAATTAGTTTATCACTTATCAGATGTTGATCTGCCTCACTTACAGACATACATATTCCCCCATTTTCCAACGTCATAATTAATAAATAATTCAGTGACTAAAATAATTGTTTATTCTGCTGCGTATAACAGGGGTCCCCAAACCCTGGTCCGCAGCTCATAGGACCCAGTCCACACAAGTGGCGGGTGAGTGCAGGAAGTTCCATTTACACAAGTGGCATGTGCACGCAAAAACCATCTCCTCCCTGTTGTAACAATCAGTGATGCAACTTGTGCCAATTATATAATTCATGTTATTTGTTCAATCATTTCATGATGTCCATTTTAATACGAAGGCTTATACTAGCTATCTATGCGGTCTAAAAAATAAGCATCATCTGAAACTGGGCAGTAGCTGATTCCATGCTCTGTGTTAACCATAATGTCTTAGCATGATTTTATAATCAATTATTGTAATTAATAAAGTATTATTTTTCACCTAGTATATAAACAAGGACAGTATAGTTTAATCCAATAAATCTTGATTGAAATAAAACATAATTGCATATGATTATCTAAAGCCAGGCATTATAGTGCTTTTAATAAATAAATAATAAATAAAAATACTTTCTAATCTTTTCCAATATTAATTAAGCTTATATTGCTCATTTTTATGCATATTTATTTTGCTTTTAGGTTCATAATTTCAACTATAATTATAAGGGCTTTTAGAAATTAAACCACAATTTTCAGTTATATGTAATGCCCATTTTTATTCTATATTATTTTTATAAACAACTAAAGGCAGCAAACAAACCTAATATTTCTTCCTTCTCCTATTTTTACCACAACCACAACCCTGTTAGGTAAGTTGGTCTGAGAGTGAGTGATTGGCCCAAAATCAGCCAGCTGTTTTTTATGCCTACCCTGGGAATAGAACTGCTAGTTTCTAGACTGATGTCTTAATTATTAGACCAAACTATATGATATATTAAAATTAATAATAAGAATTGCTCTAATTACTACTGAAATGCTGCCAGAAGATTTGTAAGGTAAGCCCATACATGCATTTAAAAATAATAATAATGAGAAATTAGAAAGTAATTGAGAATGTCGATCCATTTCTGCTTTTGATGGTTTGTATACTTTTGTTGTTTAATTATAGATGGCTGCCAAGAAAGACTTTCTAAACCAAGAATGTAACAACTTAATAGCAAAGCTGTGCTTTGTATTCCAACTTTACAATAACGAGCAACAGCAACTGTGTTCACCAGCAAACTGCAAAATTACAATAAGAACAGTTTGGGAAGTCAGCAGCATAATAAACTCTTCGTGTGATTTTTTTCCAGAATTGAAGTCCTAAGATGAAAAGTTTATTTAAGTCTTCTTTTGTATGGTAAGGTTCTCATGATGACAACTTGTTAACAAAATTCAATAATATCACATTTATTATGTATGTGTGTAGGCCCCCCAATTCTGTATTCTTTACAATGAAACTCAAATGAGAATTTGCCAAAACAGTGTAAGATGGGCCCCCAACAAGAATGAAGACTACGCTGGGTCTGTAGCCCTTTTGCAGTTGTATTCTTTCTTTTAAAATATAAGTGATAGACTATATATATAGCAAAGCTCATCAGATTGTACATTCCCATGAGAAGCAAGGCATTATGGACAAATGGATTCCATATCTGCATGTTATTATCTTGCATAATAGTTTCCTTCACAATCATATAGAGTTATTGCATCTAAATTATCATTATTTCCTTCTGCATAATTCTCTTTTTCCTAAAGTTAAAATGTTTTTTTATTAATCAATTGAACTATTGAGATGTAGGATGGAAAGGAGATTATTAATTACTTGTAAAGTGATTACTTATCAACTCATGGGTGGTAGGAAAATCCATCTTCCCCCTTATATAAGAATATGTAAAGGAGAAATGCCAATAGTAAGAATTGTATATAGACAAGGACAGTATAGTTTAATCCAAGAAATCTTGATTGAAATAAAACATATTTTAATAATATGTTAATATTTATGTTAATATTTATTAATAATATTAATAGAACATTTATTTGCTTCAGTGCAAACTATATCACAAGTTTAAACTGTTTGAAACACATGAGATTTCCTTTAAAAGCTGTTTAATTTCAGGCTTCAGACCTTTTCCATAAACTTACTATTGGGTATATAGGTTTGAGGTCAGAATCATACACATCAGATGTGTTGGGATTGTCTTCAGTCTTCTGACTGGAAATTCCAGTTATAATACACATGGTGAGTGTTTGAGTGGGGATAGTTACTATACCTTTGAGACAATCCTACTGAACTCAAGAAGACTTAGTTTTCAGTAAATACACACAGTTGGCCAGGCCACATAATCACACTTTGCCTTGAGGTAAGATTTTTTTGGGTCAGAAATGAAAGTACTCACCACTGAGGCACTATGCCTCACTTCTGGATTTCACTTCTGCATGTCCAGTACCAGAAAGAAGCTTGAGCAGTAATCTTTCCAGCTAATAAATGGGCCATGGTCAATTTGAGACACAACATAAAGTGAAGCTATGTCATAGCCTAAATCTACTCTGTATAAGTGGGTCATGTTCCCTTGTGAAGTAGCTTCAAAGGGCTGCTTCAAGCTTACGACACTAGCAAAGTTAATCATCCTTTTTGCATTTGGACAACCTCATCCTATGTATCAGAGAGTGCAAGTCATATGCAAAATGTATGCATATGTAATCAATTAATTAATCAAGTCATCAAGTAAAATGTCTTTGATTTGATGGAGTCCTTATTTGTATGCCATTCCATTTGTAGATAAAATTCTTATTCCTAGAGAATACCAGGAGCAAGTTTAATTCTATCTTTTGTGAGCAGTAAAATTAGAAAACTGTATTTTTGAACATAGGCATTCCTATTATATCTATTATAGTTATATCCCTGAATCTAAACTAAGTATACAGTATATTGATAAGAGATATAGAGAGATATTGTTATCTAATATATATGCATATGTTGTCAGAATATATTTGTTTCAAATGTAGGTTCTATACTTACTATATATTTCAAACATTTTTGAGATGATGTTAAAATAACTAATGGCATCTCACAATTTTATCTATTTTTCCAATATATTTATTTTTGATGTTATTAGATTTAGTATTAAAACATATAGTGGAAACTTCTTTTTGTGTAACAATTCAGCTTTTCCCAATGTGGTATGCTTTAGATGTGTTTGCATTACAAGTCCCAAAATTTCTGGCTACTATGGCTACACTTCCTTTGGAATTCTGGAAGAGACAATCTTAGCTTTTCTTGTGTGACTTAGTATACAGGACTCTTGTGCAGATTACAGTTGGATAATTGATTTAAACAAAACTATATAATTAATAGCTAATTGTATTATCAAAGTGACAAGCTATGTGCACCAAAGAGGCACAAATGTTTGTGATATAATGTTAAGTTTAGTTAAGTAGATTAGTTCATATCTGACTCCATTCATACACATAAAATTTGATCATTTACTTTATGCATATTGTCTCTGACTTACTTGGATATGTAGCAATACATTTTCAGCAATGGTATTAAAGCATTTGCATGAAATCAATTGGATTAAATCATTTCTATACCCCATGGGTGAAATTCAGCCGGTTCGGACCGGTTCGGCTGAACCAATAGTAGACATTTTGGGTAGTTCAGAGAACTGGTAAAATTGGCTGTGCCTGCCCCCCCATGCTACCCCGATTGCCCAGTCAGCTCTCTCCCCGACCTGGTTGTTTGCTTGCTTGGCCGCTTGGTACTCTCCCCACCCATCCACTTGGTCTCTCAGCGCTCATCCCACCCATCCCACCCACTTGCAATGCCCCACCTACTCACACCTCATCTCACACGCCTCCCCAGCAGAGCGCACATTGCGTTCCTACCTCACTGGAAAATGAAGCTTGCATCCCAGTGCTTTGCCTTTCGAGTTTCCCTTGCAGTGCCTGCGGCCTGATCTGCCTGCCTACTAGGTAAGTAAGCTTCCCTGGGCCTAGCCACCACCCCCACCCCACCCCATCCCCACTGGGCTTGATACTGCCACTAAGACCAGGCTGCGAAGCCGCCAAAAAATTAAAAGCATGGCATTCTCGGCCTAGGAAAAGCCATCCGTAGGAATGCATGAGGTTTCCTGCTTTTCCTAGGCAAGAAGCTGCCAAAAAATTAAAAGCATGGCATTTGCGGCCTAGGAAAAGCCTTCCTAGGGACTCCCCATCATCCCCAGCCTCTCATAGCTCCCTGAACTGCATACACTCCATCAAATTAAAAGCACAGTCTTGCGGCCTTCCTGGGAGCCCCCACCCATCATCTCTGGCCTCTTGTAGCTCCTGGAGTCGCAGACACGCCATTATATTAAAAATCTGCAGCTTGGAAAGGCCTTCCCCTTCCGTACCTGGATTTTCCAGTCTTCCGCCATGGTGCTCGGCCCCTCCCTCCCCAGGGACCCTCAGCTTACCTGCCTTGCAGCTCAACTCCTTAATCCCGAACAGCTACACAGCTCAGAAGCAGTTTGAAGAATAAAGATCTCTCCTATCACCATTGTAGAAATTATCTTGTGCATTGTGTGAGCCCTGATCATTGGAGAGCCCTTCAAGCCAATCCAGAATCTTCCTGCCTCCCACGTGACCCAGCCACCTGATTTGGGTAAGAAGAATTTTTTTATTTCCATTAAGAGCTATTGGGAGGAGGCTGCTGCCTTTTCATCTTGGGAAACATTACACTTTAAGGTAAGGAGATCGCTTGGGAAACATTACACTTTAAGGTAAGGCAACTTTCTTTATTCTTTGATTTTTATTTTTCTGGGAGCCTTTTCTTATCATTGCAATTATTACATTTGTCTCAGGTAATGTATGATAAGAAAAGGCTCCCAGAAAAATTGTAACTGTAATAATGATGATGATGATGATGATAATAAATGTATGTATGTTAGGGTGACCATATTTCAGAGCCAAAAAAGAGGATGGGGGGGCGTGGGCGGCGGCGTGGGGGCGGAGGTGGCGTGGGGGCGGGGATGGGCATGGGGGCGGGGGCGGGGGCAGCGGCAGTGGGGGGGTGGGGGCGGCAGCAGTGGGGGGGCTTCCCTTCAACAGAAATCGACCCCAAATCCAGACTCGGATGAGAAGCAAGAAGCTTGTTCCAACGACACAGGCTCTTGCTGGAGCCTCTCGCTTTTCTCCATTTGCCCGGACATGACATCGCCACTTTTACGTCCAGTCCGGGGCATCCGGGTAAATTTATAAAATTTATAAAACCCACCCGGATGCCCCGGACAGGACGTAAAAAGAGGACATGTCCGGGTAAAAGAGGATGGTTGGTCACCCTAATGTATGTACAAACTTGGTGCGTGAGCAGTTTGAAAGAAATACTGTGGGAAGGCAAGGCAGACAGGGGTGTCTGTTTGTGTGTTCTACAGCACAACTCTGGAATGCCTTCAGCAATCTTAACCAAACTTGGTGTACGAACAGCTTGAAACAGGAGTGGAATCTGACCAGTTTTGCTACTGATTCGGTGCACATGCATGCGCGTCAAACATGCTACAGCGCGGCTCTTTAAACTGCTTTTAGAGACTCCAGCAGCAGCGGGGATCATCAGGAAGGCTCCATAGACACCCCAAACAGCTGATTCAGGTAAGTAAGAAAAAAAACCAAAGCTCGTATAAGGAAAGATAAGGGCGGGTGCGGGTGGACAGGGCCAATTTCAAATCTCTACTACTGATTCGGGCATTGTGGTGCGAACCAGCTGAATTTCACCACTGGTTTGAAAGAAATACTGTGAGAAGGCAAGGTAGAGGTGTGTGTGTGTGTTGCAATTAATTTTGTGAGTTTGCTGGCAAGCAAATTTTATCATAACATAACTATTATTTTGACATTTGTGCAGGTTTTTTGTGTTTCTGCAGTGATTGTGTAGGAAGGAATTTTATCTTTTTTATCTTATAATCTGAGAGGAGGAAAAGGAAAATTGTGTATTTAACAAGTCATTAAATTCTATAAGTATTTTGAGCATCTGCCTCTCTTCATATTACTGGCTTCTGGCATTTTCCCAGAAACTATTTGTGAGGTTATTAACACTCAATTAACTGAGGCTTGTCTGGGGTAAAAGGAAAAAAAAAACTGGTCTGGGGAGGGTAGTTTTTATTTTGGTGTTTCTTGGCAATGTCCTAGGTTGGGGGGGTGTATGCTCCCTATAACACATTTTATAATATTTGCTTATCCATTTTAGTGAACTTTCCTTATATAGTTGTATATTCCTTATATACCTTTACATTTCTAACCTGGTAAAACAAATCCCATATTAAACAGTATTTGAAGCCTTTTCCTTAATTTTAAATTCACTTCTGCGCATTATTTTTTTATTACATGAAATCTATAGGGATATCTTTGTTTTCCACTATTTTGCAAACACAATGCTAGCAACTATTAACATATGTAAAATTAAATATGTATTCCCTTTAAAATGCCCAACAAAATACTACTGGTTTTAAATCTATATGTTGCTTTGCCATTGCTTCTAACCATGACACCACTAAGTACAAGCTGAGCCCAATGGTTCAGTTAATTCATAGATTCCTGTATTTTGAACTGGGGGATAAATTTCAGAAAAAGAATTCAGAATTGCTGTGTAAATGTAATATACCTATGAAAGTTGTTCTTCTTGATCTAATTGATGTTATACATATACTGGAATAAAATGAACAGTGCTGAAAAAAGCTTCAGTATATTTTTAAGATGAAAAGTCTAAACAGCTTAGGTGATTAAACATGGCTTCCCCTGGCTTCTTCTCTGCTATAGAGAGCATTCTGTTAGGGGCTATTGGGAGAAACTCAGCTCCCCCCCATCTTTGTCAAAGGGCCATTAAGGCCAGGCCCAGTATTTTTACATAAGAATGATCCTCCAGGCAGAGAGTAATTGCTCTAAATCCTTTCCTTATGTAGAATTCAAATTCAAATTTTATTTGTCACATGCACAATCATACATGGTACAATATGCAGTGAAAAGCTTATGCAGCCATTCACAACCACAGGTAAGTTAGGGCAGAATGGGAGGGTAGGAAATAGGTTGGGAATAAGTTGAA
>JAEANM010006567.1:0-18493 GCA_017656035.1 Myanophis thanlyinensis | reverse complement strand
GGTAGTCATTGAGAGAAGTTGGATGTGGTTTCTTAGGAACTGGGACAATGATGGACTCTTTGAGGCATGTGGGAATTATTGACTGAAGTAGGGAGAGGTGAAATCAAGAAAGTGAAAGAAACGCAAGAGAAAAAAACCAGAAGAAACAAAACATCATATCATTGTAACAACAATTTACAATTCTATATATACATAAGTATTATTCAAGTACCTATATAAATTTATAATACATTTATATAACTATCTTTTTTTTTTAACCTACTCTATTTTGTATAAATGAATCAGGGTATTTCGTTATACTTGTGCATATAAAATCTACGTCTCCAAGCAATCCTCTCATAGTGGGAGATTGCAATCAAATCTAAAATCTGTTCAGTAAATGCGGCTTTGCAATATCAGTCTGTCATAGATAGGAATGGCATGGATTACAGAATAACAGAGTTGGAAGGGACATTGGAGGTCATCTAGTCCAGGGATCCCCAATCCCTGAGCCACGGCCCACCATTGAGCTGTGACCTATTCGGAATTGGGCCACATGAGTGGCTGGATGGGGCACATGTGCACAGCTCAACTTGTGCGAGCAGCAAGCTGGTGGCACTTGTGCACATGCATGCTGGCCCACCACTCATGCAAGGGCTGCACAGACTCACACGTTCATGTGGCCCAGTTCCCCCCCAAGCCACAAAGGTCAGTGACCCCTGGTCTAATCCAATCCCCTGCTCAAGCAGGAGACCCTATACCATTCTGTACAAATGGTTGTCCAGACTTTTCTTAAAACTTCCAGTGATGGAGCACCCATAATGTCTGAAGGCAAGCTATTGCACTGGTTGATCCATTTGGTCAAATTCCACATGCTTAGTAGTTCAAGAGATTATTATCTTCTGAGAATTTTAGCTTTTGTCTCAGGTCACATGCACACTACTTTCTCTCAAAATTTAGTATTTTTTGTTTGTGTGTTTGTTTGTTCTGTTCAAAATTGTCTGATTCTCAAAGACTAGCTGGATAAGTCCTGGCAGTTTTCTTGGCAAGGTGGTTCAGAAATTGTTTACCATTGCCTCTTTCCTAGGGCTGAGAAGGAGTGACTGGCTCAAGGTTACCTAGCTAGGTTTCTGCCTAGGGGTCTCCTGATTTCTACTCTGGTACTTTAACCACTACACCAAACTGGCTTAGTAAGTATGGGTCAAAACATGTGTTTTAAAGAAAGATTATCATTATATCTAGAACAAAAAACTTTTAGATAGCATCATGCAAACACAATGGAGTCCTATAAATTCTAATTATTTTTAAGTCATAATTTTATAGTTTGCTATAGTTAAAACACTAATTGTTTAGGCAATATCTAATTCTCTATTCTACTTATTCTTAACCTCTGCATATCAAATTGAATTAGCAAACATCTATAGAAACTACCATAAGAGTCGATTTAACAAGCTGTTCTATCATCTCAGGTGTCTCAGAAGCTGAAAATGCAACTAGTCCAAATAATGTTGTTAATAGATATTGTGGCTGTAAATACACAGCATATGTTAAAAATTCATCTTCATCATCCATCAGATAAACTAAATTTACTGTGGGTAAATGGATCCAATCTTTTTTATCTTTTCTTAGATATCGCTCCTATCATTTTATAAGATTTCAATTGTTTCCAGAGATACTAGAGTTTCAGTATATTTAGATCCTAACACTTCCCCTCAAATCTAAGGTTAGCACCTTAGATTTGAGGGGAAGTGTTAGGATGTAAATATATGTGTATTCCAAATTTGTCCAATTCAGAAAATTGCATTATTTGTTGGCTTCCAATATTTAATACTTGCTAGTAGGTGATGATATAGCTCCAGATTTGGAAAACCGAACCTTTTAATTAAATTTAATTAACTGGTGATTGCATTTTTTGTAAGATATTCCTGGAATCAAAGAACCCCATAGAAATTTTCTGAAAATATTTTCCATATGCAATCTAGAATTTCTCTCAGAATATAATCTGGGAATAATATTCATTTTGAGAGTGTTCATCTTTCCTCAGAGTGAGATTTAATGACTCCCATCTATGTAATGCTTGACTTACGACCACAATTGAGCCCAAAGTTTCTGTTGCTAAGTGAGACATTTATTGAGTTTTGCCCCGTTTTATGACATATCTTTTCACAGTTATTAAGTGAATCACTGCAGTTGTTAAGTTAGTAACAAGTTTGTTAAGTGAACCTGGCTTCCCTGTTGACTTTGCTTGTCAGAAGGTCTCTAAAGATGGTCACATTACTCCGGGACACAGCAACCGTCAAATAAATATGAACCGGTTGCCAAGAATCTGAATTTTGATCATATGACCAGGCGGATGCTGAAATGATCATTAGTGTGAAAAATGGTCATAGGTCCCTTTTTTCAGTGCTGTTGTAACTTTGAACAGTGACTAAAAGAGCTGTTGCAAGTCGAAGACTTTCTAAAGAAAACTTATCTATGTTTCATTTCAATTACATATTACTGGGCCATATCTTTTAATATACACATATCTAGATATTTAAAGGGCTCAGTACAAATAGGGAATTGATATTCCTTAAATGGATGGGTAACCAAGTTTTTACTTCTTGGCGTCAATTCTGATCTGGACCGGTTAATACAGTATTCTGCTATTGTTTGTACTAAAGATGTCAATCATTTGCAATCGATACTGGGATAGCAGTAGGTAAATTTATATGTTTTGTCAAAGGCTTTTTCAGCATCTAATGATAAAATTACAAACTGACTTTTATTACTATTAAATCTATTAAATAGATAAACAACTATCCTAATGATAAACTTAGCTGCCTGCCAAGTTTTTATAAAATCTACTTGATATTCCTTAATGAACATGATCATTTACTGTAATCTGTTTGTTAAAACTACTGTTAAAATCTTTGTATTAACATTAATCAATTGTGTGATAGCTAGCACAGTGCATGTGATCCTTAACACTTTTTAGTATAACTGTAATACAGGCCTATTAAATGCCGCTGATCAAAATTTCCTTCTCAAATAACTCGAATAATTGGCAATATTTGGGTACAAAAAAAATCCAGAAGTATTTTACCTCATTCTGTTGGGGAACCCATCCAACCCTGGTGTTTACCACCTGTTATTTTTGAAATTATTATGTAGCAAACCAGAGAATGTGTTGAATGAAGATATAGAGGCCTTTTAAACTAAAATTAATCTATCACAATTAAATGCTCCTGCTCAAGCAGGGGGTTAGACTAATAGACCTCCAAGGTCCCTGCTATTCTGTGATGCACAAAACCAACATTTGTTTACTACAAATAAAAGTTGGTTTGATAGACCACTTGATTATATTTTCCAGGATTTTTCCAGGTATTGAGGTCAAGCTTGACTGGCCTATAATTTATTGGATTCATTTCCCCCTAATAATATAATATAATATAATTCTATATAATTTTATACCATTCTATCTATATAATTATATTGTATGTAATTCAGAATAAAATTTTAAAAATTGACAATTTATATCCATTGAAGTTTTACATATTTTTTACCTTTGACCTCTAATAGATGGAATTATTGCCCTATCTTTCATTGCATTAAGCACAAAAACTAAAAACAACTTTTCCCCAAAATAAAAATAATAATAACAGTTTTATACTTACTAATTCAGACAAATGCCTTATGTGCAGAAATAAATGGTAGAGTTGGCAACTTGCCCAGACTTTTTTATCTTGAAGTTAACCCTGATAAAAATGCAGAAAGGTATGTAGGAAAAGAAAGGTTGCACCTTTTAAAAAATACAGTTTTCCAGTACAATCTTGGGCAAACTCAAACTTCTCCCTCAGCAGATTCCCTGGAATGAAACACAGTCAGACTTATTTCTCAGTAGATTTCACAGATAAGGTGGAGGTCCCTCTATTCGAAGGGTTTTCAAATCTGTGACTTTGATCTTGGTGAATGCAGAATGTAGTGAGTGGGGAGCACATGAAATATTGTAGTTGTATTGATCCGTGCTGTTCTGAGAAGACTTCTCTTTTTGGAGACTTCTTCAGTAAAGTCGGGATAAATTGACATCTTACTTTGGCTGGAAACCCACTTCAGGGGAGACCTTGTGATTCTTGGGGTAGAAAAAAAAATCCCATCTCTTGTGGAAACACGAAGGAATTATAGAATAATAATATTAAAAATAGTTCCAGGCTTCCTTCTCGTTAAAGGAATTTGAACCATTTGATCAATCTCCACTGGAAAATCCCATAGGGAGGAGCTTTCTGAAACCAATACTGCATAAATTCATCCAGGTTTGAGTGACTTGGAGGGTTTCAAATGCGAATCACACATAGATTTTTTTCCCCAGTGCAATTGTGACTCTAAGTAAGTAATTTTTTTATCCAAAATATTATGACTGGCTTGAATAATTGTCTCATGGGCAGATAGCCGATCTTCATAAGGAGCTATTTTTTCCTTGCATCTGATTTAAATCACATTTAAGTTCTGCCAGATCTGGTTGGATCAGCTTCAAGATTTGTACCTGAGCCAGGACTTTTTTTTTTTAACAAATTAGTAGAAGACTCTTCCTCCGCCATCTTTTCTGGGTTGGCAGATAATGACACAGCTGAAATTAAGTTAGCTGTTGAACGTCGAGGGGATGATGTATAAATATTCAGGGAGGGGGTAGCACCTCTGGTGAAGAAGTCTACTGTACCCTTATTTGGCCCACTCACTCATGTTTGGTCCCACCTTTGGCTTTAAGGAGCTGTAATGCACATACTGGTCACATCCTTGTAAACCAAGTCAGCTGATGGACCAAACCAAGTGAGGGTAGCCAATGAGTCTTTGAGTCAAAGTGGAGTAGAGTGGAAGAGACAGATGTTGATTCGTCCAATGGTCAAGAAGTCCAATGATCAAGAAGGAAGACCCAGCAGCTGTTGTGGAATGCTAAGAGCACAAGTCCTGGTCATCCGCTGTAGCAGGAGAGGTCTCTAGCCATAACAGTCCTCCATGACACTGGATTAAGATCTCTTCTGCAATTGTTGTAGTTTTTGTGCTGTTCCACTTAATCACACATAAGTTTCTGTTGTATAATTCATCATCATCTACAACTCACCTGTAAATACTCCCAGTATAAACCTAATTTGTTGGGTCCTGCGGCTACGGAGGCATGGCAAAGTAAAAGGTGGACTTGACCACTGGATGTTTTAGTCACAAACCCGCACACGGGTGGCCCTTGGATCAGGGGTCATTCACCTTTGTACCCAGGGCACAGAGATATCTGGGAGCCTTCAGTGTAATTGGACAGCCCTTCTAGTATAGCCCTGTCCACCCTGGCATGAGGGAAGGGCTTATAAAAAGTTCTAAGCATTGCTTGTCCCACAACAGTATCTGGCTAGTTAACTGTAGCTAGCGGATCATCTCTTTGATGGTTGAGAATAAAGAAAAAACAAATTTAAAAAAGAAAACTCATTTCTGGAGCCTAGGATATCTATCTGTGGCAGGATAGAAACAGGGTGCAAAGGCCTGAAAGACAAATAGCACTCATAGTAGCCAAACTTCACTGTTGTAGCATTGACATTGAGGGACTCAGTTGCACCAGACTGGCAGCCGAGGATTCATTACAGGAAGCAGTGGGTGGAATATATTATTTTGGGAAAGGAAGTCGGAGAGCAACATTGGGACTTATGGAGTAGATTTTGTAATCAAAAATGCTCCGCTGAAGAACATTTCTACTCTGCCCACAGGAATAAATGAATGCATTCTATTGTTCTCTCAGCACAAGGACCAAATTATTTGAACAACCCCTACTAGTGACAAGACTGTTGTTCTGGGGGTTAAAATGTTAGGATGGGGATGGATAGTGATAACTGGGATGGAGTCTGTGGGAGACCTGGGGCATAGCAATAGCCTACTACTACTAATAGTACTACTACTACTCGTAAGCAAATGTGCAAGCACAACTTCTGCATCACTAACATAATGTTCAGACTTACAAACAATTACAAAACGACCTCCATGCATTTTATTTGACTATGTCAGTGTGATCTTAAAGATGTCACCATACTATGCCATGCAAGGTGCTGAGTATGAGTAAAAGAGAATATTTGTAGCTCAGGGTTGAAATGAGGGGTCCTTGTTGATCTCTGAGCTTGATTGTTTTCTTGCAGATATTTAATGCCCAAACTAGGTAACATCATCAGTGCAGCGCTGGGTGCTGGACAGATCACAGGCTGGTCCAGTTGGTTATCAACCAATGCACAGCTTTATATTGTAAGCAACCAAGGACTGACAGAAAGTCATTCAACATCAAAACACTACAAGACCCAGACCAAGTCCAACACTTCCAGGATGTACAGTACTTAATGAAAAACCTTCTAGCAATTTACCATTTGTAGGAACCTGAAGGCATTTGGCACTGTAAATTGGGATGTTCCCCGGACCCTCTTGAAATGTTATGGGTGCTGAGGAATTGTGTGAAGGTGATTCAACTACTCCATGATGGAATGACAGGATGGGTTTTTTTTACAACCGTGCTACATCAGCTGCATTTGTCATTTCCGATGAGGTAAAATAAATTTGGGTGCTAGCCCCACTCCTATTTAAGCTACTCTTTAATTGCATATTGTCACATGCTCTGCAGGGTCTGAAGGAGGGAATGTACAGTACATCAGGGACTGATTTCACCCCCACTGCTTGAATGCATGGATGAAGTGCCTCTGTACTTCCATACTGTGCCTCATTTAAGAAATCCTCTCTACTGATGACTTTTTTGCCCAAACTTTTCTAAGAGAGCTTAAGATGTGCCCTCAATCTTTAGGTGAGGTGTAGTGGAGAGTGGGTGCCACTCCCTTATGGTTTATTTATTTATTTATTTGATTTATATACCGCCCCTCTCCCGAAGGACTCGGGTTGCATTAACCTGATCTCCCAGGTCCCAGTCCAGCTCCCTAACCATGACTGATAAGTGACTCTCTACCAGACGTGGCAGTGTCCTTGGGAAAGACCCCATTTCATCATGACCAGGATCAGATCAAAGGATTATCAAGACTTAGACCGTTTTTTCCCCTAATCTTCAGTTAGAATCTGCCTCCCTGTTACTCCCACCCAGCATTCCATGGCTTTGCTTTCTGTGTCTGCTTTGTGGAAATTTCTTAAAATGTTGTGGGACATTCTTAAAAGTGTTTGAAATAACCACCATCTCTCAATTTTCTTCTTAAGTCTGAAAAATGCCTAAGTCCTTCAGCTGCTCATCATGTGACTTATTTTCTGTTCCATGATCATCCTTTTGCTCCTTTTCTGAATCTGTTCTGGTATGTCAGGATCCTTAAAGTATGATGCCTAAAACTGAACAGGTTACTTGAGATGGATTCTGACGAAAGAAAAATATGGTAAAGTATTAGCATGATTTGGAAGGTAGTCTTTTGTTGTATTTTCCTTTTTTGCAGTTGATTCATATTCAGTGTACAATCAATTATGAATTCAAGATCTTTTGCGTAACTACAATTACCAAACCAGGAATCTCCAAATCGTATCTCTGCTTGCTAAGTGGGGGAAGAAAGTCAACATTTCTCTGTGCTAAATTACGTTCTTTCATTTTCAGTTGATATTTCTAATTACAGTATCTGGGTTGGATGGAGTTTTATTTCTTTTAGGGTATAAAATATCTCTTAATGTTGTCATCTGAATATTTCATGTTGTTTAACCAAGTCATTCATAAAAATGGTGAAAAAGTATTAAAATATTGAAACAAAGGATACCAGTACTGAGGATACTTGTGGTACCCTACTTGATATGTCCCTTCCTGGTTTGAATAGGAAACATTGATGATGAACGTTCTTTGAGGATTGGTTTCAAGGCAGCAATTATCCACTTAATTGTTATGCTATCTAGTCCACATTTAATTAGCTTGCTAATCAGAATGTCATAAGGTAGTTTGTCAAATGCTTTAATGAAATCAAGATATATTATGCCTACAGTATTCCCACAATCTAATAAGGAAGTTACATGATTCAAAAAATGAAATAAGATTAGCTTGATAAGATTTACAACAAATCCAGAGGGATTTCTGATAATTACTGTCTTGTTTTCAAAGTGCTCAAGGTTTGTGTCATGACATATTTAGAATCTTCCCAGGTGTTAATATGAACCTGTTCAGTGTGTAGACCCTTCCGTTCCCTTCTGTTTAAAGACGGGGCTTCCTCTAGCTATCTGTCATTTTCACTATCTTCCATAATAACCTGTAAAATATTTGATAGACATCAACAAGGTCCATTAGGATCCTGAGATGAAGTGAAATACTACCTGCTATCATGTCACCACTGGTCCTTTCCCTTGTCAGACTACAACGTAACCCAGTTCCTGCAATCAATCATCGTATGTTTTAGCCTCCAGACCATTTATCATCTTTGTTGCTCTTCTCTGCACTCCTTCTAGAGACTCAACATCTCTTTTTGTATTGAGGTGACTAGAACTGGTCATCATTCCAGAAGTGGAAACCTGCAGTGGCTGCTTCAGCTCCTCAGGCTGCCTGCCTTGCTGCCTTCGAAAGGGAAGAGATTTCCTGGCTCTAGAGAGCAGGACCGTCGAGTCTGGGCTATTTTCAAAGGCAGATTGCTGTGTGTGATGTGATTCCCTCTGACCAGAGATAACAGATTAACAGATTTGGAAGGGACCTTGTAGGTCATCTATTCCAGCCCGCCGCCCAAGCACCATTTCTGACAGATGGCAATCCAGTCTCTTCTTGAAAGCCTCCAGTGTTGAAGCTCCCACAACTTCTGAAGGCAACTTCTGTTCCATGGGTTGATTGTTCTCACTGTTAGAAAAGTTCTCCTTATTTCCAGGTTGAATCTCTCCTTGATCAGTTTCCTTCCATCATTGCTTTTCTGGCTTTCAGGTGCTTTTGAAAATACCTTGACACCCCCCTCCTCCTCTCTGGGGCAGCCCCTTAAATATTGGAAGACCACTATCCTGTCTCTCCTGGTCCTTCTCTTCACTAGACCAGCCATGTAACCGTTCTTCATATGTTTTAGCCCCCAGGCCCCTAAAATCATCCTGGTTGTTCTTCTCTGCACTCTTTCTAGAGTCTCAACATCTTTTTTAAGGTATGGTTAACAAAACTGGATGCAGTACTCTAGGTGTGGCCTTACTAAGGCTTTACCAGAGGGACTCTTGGCCAGAGCCATCCACTCGCAGCCAGGTTGGAGCCCTTCACTCGGGAGGAAGGAGGCATTACTTGGCTTCAACAAACTTGACAAAGCTTCATGCACTTCACAGCTTTGCTGCTTTATGCCAAAAAGTAACAGGAAATTATAATACTCAAATGGAATGAAATTATTGTACCAGAAGGAATATTGCTGTTACAAGAAGACAACTCAGGAAAGTGGAGGGGATAGAAATATCTCAATTTATGCTATGTGTTGTCCTCAATTTATGACCACAATTGAGCTCCAGATTTCTATTGCTAAGCAAGAGAATTGTTGAGTTATGATCCATGATCCATTTGGTGCCCTTTATTGCCATAGTTGTTAAGTGAACCACTGCAGTACTTAAGTTAGTAATGTGGCTGTTAAGTGAATCTGGCTTCCCCATTTACTTTGCTTGTCAGAAGGTTGCAAAAGGGGAACATGTGATTCCAGGACACTGCAACCCTCATATATATGAGCCTGTGAGAAACAAACCTCTCAGTTTAAAAAGAATCACAATGTCAATGTGGAAAGCTGGCTGAGGAATTCTGGGAGTTGAAGTCCACAAGCCTTAAAGTTGCCAAGGTTGGAGACCCCTGGCATAAACAATGCTTTCTTGGCTTTGAGTAATACTTTTATAAATACTGTTAACAAGGCTAGCAGACTAAGGTTTCCACAATAACCTGCTTTCCTTACTTCGTATCTTCTTCCAAATTTCCCCAAAATTTATAGTTCTGTTCTTGCCAGTTCCTGGACTCTTCTTTTGCAATCACTCACCAGGCTGTTACACAACTGTTCAGGTTTATTATGCACTGGATAAAAATGGTGTTACCCCTGCTCAGATTTTAACAGGAATAAATCCTATTTCCCACAAGCCAGTTGCCAAGGGTCCGAATTTTGATTGTGTGACCACGGGGATGCTGCAACGGTTGCAAGTGTGAAAAATGGCCATGTCCTTTTTTCAGTGCTGTTGTAACTTTGAACGGTCACTAAATGGTTGTAAGTGAAGGACTACCTTTATGGGGCTGGGAGAATAAATCTACCGTGAGTTTATAAATCAAACATCTTGCTGCTGTTGGGAGGATGGGGGGATGCAATGTATCCTTTGCCACCAAGCACTTCACCGAAAGCATTTGGGCAGCAGCTGGTGCATTTCGGTGAACTTTGACCCATAGAACAGCAATGGACTATTGTGACCCAGGGCTCCTCCCCAGAACCAGCCGGTGGTGGGTGTTTTAGTTTCAGTTAGCCCTGGGAAGCTCACCGTTCTGCTGGCATGTCCAAATTTAGGATCTGCCAGAAAATCTCCTAGCCCTGGCTCTCCACTTGCGATGCCTTCTCCGAAGAGTGAAAATGCCTCCTTTTCCCAGAGTGCCTCCGTCTCTCGCTGTGCCTTTGCCTAACTGAAGAGGCGTCAGAAAAAGCTGCAGCTGCGTCAGGAGTAATTACAGCCCTGGAGGCTTGTCAAGGCCTCTTCTCTGGCTCCACTGCCATCTGTGGCAGGCTGAATGCAGAGAGATCGGCGGAGCCTTGGAAGCTTCATGTAGAGCATAATTTGAGAGCTTTTAGTTATTTATGGTAAATTATTTAACTTTGGAGTTCAATTTTTATAGCTGCATTATGCGCTTGCAGTAAATCCTCTACTTTGGACTTCCGTTTCTGCAGCTGCAGTAGAAGTTCCATGCAGACGAGGGAACTGTAAAAAGCGCCCAGGAAGTCTTGGGGAATCAGAGCTGAGCCTTGCCCTGTGCCTGGGAGCCTTCCTTCCTTCCAGAGTGTTGGCTTCTTTGCGGCGGGGAGGGGGTGGGAAATCATCATTATGGAGAGCCATTGGTTGTAGGTTTTCTTCTTTCCACGTGCCGCACCACCATTTTCTGCCACCAACATCATCTGATGGAAATTCTGAGCTTGCACCTGACAAGCCCAGGCATCCTGCCTCCTTTAGCCTGATCCTAGCGGTGGATAGGAACATCACGCAGGGTGACCAGCCTTGATTGTGGGGATGGTGCCACTTCTCCCTCAACAGGGCACTTGTTTATTCTCATTAAGCATCCCTTACAAGTATTTAATTCGTTTATGCTTTCAAGTTATTTTTGGAGAGGAGAAGACAATTGAGCTGGAAAGATCGTTTGAAGAATTCTTGATGACCGAAAGCATCTGTGCAAGATCCCAAGGTGTGCAGCAGGTTGAGTCAGTCATACAAGGTAAAAGTTGGAGGGGCCTTGGAGTTCCTATAGATGGACCTCCTGCTTGGGCAGGCCTCCTAACTCTAACCCTTTCAAGGCAGGTTTGCTCCACTGGTGAAGAGCTCATAGCACTAAGGAGATTTTTCCAAATATCCAATCCAAAATGATTCACTTCCAGTTTAAATCCCTTTCTTGTCCTGTCTTCTGGAGCAAGTCTGAACATTTCTACCCCATCTTCTGTGTGATATCCCTTCAGATGAGCAAAGACAGCCATCATGTCTCGTGCAATCTTCTCTCCACCAGAGTAAAGATACAACACCAATTCAGCTTTTTCCTTCTAAGGATCCAGTCATTTTAGTCATGCTCCAGTTGGTCAACATATGGTACCTAGGATTGGATCCAGACTGATCAACATACAGTGTGGAGAAACAGCAATGATCTTGGTATATTATTTTTGTTTGTGGTGCCTAGGACTGCGTATTCCTGTTGGCTTAATCAGTTTGTGATCTAGGAGATACCCAGTATCAGCCCCATTAGGTGGAGCGTCCCATCAACTCCTCAGGGAGGCTAAGACTACCTTTATTGAAACATACAGATACAGATTAACAGAGTTGGAAGGGACCTTATAGGTCATCTAGTCCAATCCTCTGCCCAAGCAGGAGACCCTATATAATCTTGCAATCTTTGATAATGCTTTACCATGTTTTATAGGGTAGGCCAGATTAAGAAACCAATGTTATATAGGTCTAAAGCCACTTTTATTAGAATAACTATAGAAACATGATCCTGCGACCATGAATATGCTTCCCCCATCCCTCACTGATTTTAGGGACCTTAGAGGTCTTCTAGCCAACCCGCTGCTCAGGCAGGACACTGTATACCATTCCAGACAAATAGCTGTCCAGTCTCTTAAAAGTTTCCAGTGATGGAGCACCCTCAACTTCTGAAGGCAAGCCATTCCACTGATTAATTGATATCACTGTTAGGAAATTTCTCCTTAGTTCTAGGCTGCCTCCTGTAATAAAAATCCCTCTGTTAATGCAGCCTAGGATTACATTGGCTTTTTTGGCAGCTGCCACACATATTTTTGGGCAGCTGCTGGCTCATATTTAAGGGATTGTCCACTAGGACTCCAAGCTCCTTCTTCAGTGAACGAGGGAAGGGCCAGTCTGAGGCACTTTCTCAAGTTAGTTTCTTGGAGTGGGCTGAAGTGCTGTTTGTCCGATGATGGATTTGGTGATGGATTTTCCCTCTGTCTTTCACGGCATTCTATGTAGCCTGTACAATGCTCCCCCACTCCAGTCAATCGAGGCATCTGCCCAGGCCACTTCCAATTATTATCTTGTTTCTCAATATTTAATATTTGGACTTAATATTTTTGTTTTTCTGAATTAAAAAAAAGTGGAGGCCCTTTTGCCTAGGTAACAGTTCTTGCGTATTTCCATCCAGATCTCCTTTCTTCCTGTCTATGCCCAGAGTTTTTTCTCATGCCCTGCTATCCAGTACGCTCTCTCTGTTCGACACTTACGCCCTTCAGTGTGCCCTTTTCTCATACCCTTTTCCTAGCCAAATAAGATCTTGCCTTTCTCTCTGTTGAAATTAAAGTTGCTGGGGATTTTTCCAGTCAAAATCCTCTTGAGTCTTGGTAACTATTGATAATAATGTGGTGGCTTCTTCCTTTCTTAAAATGGCTTACAGTTTTATTACAATCTGCAAGAAAATATCTGGCTGTTTCTCTGGCTGGTGTATACATGATTTGTTTATGAATATGCCTATATGCCATTTTGGTGCAAAGCTTAAGTTATCAGTATAAAAACCAGGCAATAGTGAGTTTTGAACTCACGTTGGGTACAAAGTTAACTGTGTGATCTTGCCCCCCCCCAAAAAAAAGTCATTCTGGTCCCAAGTGATTCCACGCCAGTAAACAGCCACAAACAAAATAACAACGGCCTCAAAGGCCCTCTTTGCCCCAAAACTCGGTCCTAGCTGATGACCCATTCTGGAGCACAAAGCCTGTCCCCCTCTAGGAACGCTGAGAGTCTTCCTAGTATCAGCTGGTTTCTGAATCAAGGGCTGCACCATTCTGTTTCAGTTCAGCTAAGCCTCTTCCTCTCCATCCTTACCTAACCATTTCCAGACAACAGGTCAACCTTGCTTGGGTCCAAATGTACAACTGAGTTTCATCAGCACCCTGATACCGGAGAGATGCTTTTAGGAGGACTGAGAAGGTTGAGCCCTGTGGTGCCACAGAATGGAGGGCTTGGTGGCTCAACCTCCCTCCCCAGCTCGGATTACTTACTCAGGAAAAAAGAGAAATACTACAAAATAGGAGCCCTTGCTCCCCACCTCAAAGGCTGCCCTGAAAGATATTTTGACAGGAACTGACTGGGAAACCCATCCTCAGCAACAGGGCGACATTCCTTCTGACTTGGTCCTCCCATCAGCCATCCTTAAAAGCAGTCAGCAGTTATCATGGTTGCATAAAAAAACTATTTGGGTGCAAGTGAAAAAAAAGGAGAGCAAAAGGAAAAGCTATGGCTCTGGTCTTCAGTTCAATGTGTTATCCCGAGAATGAGTTTTTAACTTAGAAACATTTCTGGGTGTCTTCATCCTTTGTTGTATAACATCCAGTGTTCATGTTATGGAAGGAAAGTCCCTGGCAACACTTGGATGATAATCACCTTTATCCCAGCCTATGTGGTTTGTTTATGGGTCAGCAATTTGTGCAATTTCAGAATATTGAGTTGAGATGTGTTTGTATTCACATCCTGATGGTTGGCTTCACTGGTTAATTTTGCTGGTTGCTGTGCAAATAAAATATGGGACTAGGTGACCCTTGAGGCTGATTAAATGCCAAGGCTTTTCTGTCTTTAAGGATGGTCAGACAGCATTAAACTGGGCAGGCCAAGAGGCCAAAAAGAGACAGCTGGTCACACTGGTAAGTCCATCTATCTTGGATCAGGATGGGGGACCTTGAGAGCAAGGACGGAACAAAGCTTGTTAAGGGTAACAAATCATGTTGATCAGACAAAGAAAGAAAAACAACTGCTTTTAGCTCTTTCATAAGATTTCAGCTATTTTTAAATTATACATGAAAAAGGTTTGGGAGTGCTGTGGAAGCAGAGGCTTTTCGGGCATTCAGGTACTCTCGGGTGTATGTAGGTGGGGAGTCTCTGGCTCGATCAGTGCGCAGGACTTAATTTCTTGATGGATGGGTAAAGTCAACAAATGAGCCTTGTGGACTTCATACGGTCATTTCTGCTGCCTCATCAATTATAGGAATTAGTTGTGTCAAATGTTAGGAAGGGTCTGTCTCTGATCCTGCCAGCACCTCAGGAGATGATGAATGGGATGGCTGGAAGAGGAAGACAAGGCTCTCCTTGTATTCCTGGCAGATAACATGAATGATCACTTCATGCTGTCGTGAAATGGTATTTGATAGAGGTCTGTTTACGGCTATTAGCACTTGGGGAATGTTGCACTCTTGCTACCCTCTTCTGCAGTGGCCTGTCTTGTTCCGGGAAAGACAAGAGAAATTCTCTGTAAACAAACTGTAGATTATCCTTTTACAAACCAGACTCCTTGTTTGCTTTTCTCCCTTGTGATATTGAGTTATCCTTTATAAATTTTGCAAGCAGCCTGTGGATGACATCCCTCCAAAGGCAGTTCATTAACATCTCATCCGCATGCAGGGAAACCAAATAAAAGATACAGATCCACATTTGTCCACTTGCTCAACTGGAACATGATACCATCTGGATCGGAGCCAGTGGAGAAGGTGAATTCCTGAGTGCTCCCAGCAGGACAGCACATACCTTGTGGCTGGGTATCCTTTGGTGACCTTGACAGCAGAGAGAGCGTGGCCATGAGCTTGCTAGTACATAATTTAAACACAGGAAAGCACAGGAAACAATTTGACTATTGTTTATTCAAGATCTCAGAAAAGGAATGACAGAAAATGGCAGACACCATTCCAGTTTCCCAAAAAGCCAAATTCAAACTCAAGGCAGACTTCCAGGCTACAGGAGTGGAGATCAAACAGGAAAATTTGGAAAGTAGCCGCTTGAAGCAAAGACTTCTAGTTGGGGCAGAGGGGAGATGCATGGGCAGGACTTGGTCAGGTCCTCCAGCAAAATGTTAGCCACATTTACTTGCTATCTCACTAAAGCCACCTCTGTTTAGTCTGTGACCAGCAGCTTTTTCTGTAACCGGTCTTCATCCTCCTCCTAAGTGGAGGCAGGCTGGGCCTGGGCCTACACCGGGACAGACTACGAAATAGCTGTGGGGTGCATCTGAACAGCCCAAGCCAGGCCTGGAACACATTAGAGGAGCGAGAGGTTCCTTGGGCTTCATTGGGCCACTGGGACTCCACCTCGGCTCTTTTTTCTTGCTTCTGTGGCTCACAGGCAGCATGAGTAGAATAAAGCAGGATCAACGGTCCAGACATGTTACTTGGCAATCCTGGAGGGATTTGTCGTTTGAGGAGTGACAAAAATGGTCACATCCTTGACATGGATTACTCACATGTGGCCTGCCTGAATTCTGACATCATAGTTGGGGGAGGGGGGAGGGTTCAATTCAATTCAGAATAGAACTGGAAGGGACCTTGGAGGTCTTCTAGTCCAACCCCCAAGTCCTATGCAGGCAGAACATTGAGCAGTGACGCTGAAGAGGCAGACCTGCATAGCCCAGCAACCCCCTTAGGGAGCTGCTTCCTAGGGATGCCCTTTAGGCCCGGGGGTTGTGGTCGTGCTGTTTCCCCATCCCCTCATCTGGGATCCCTGCCAGCCTATCCCTGAAGAGGGTTGCCCTGCATTGGTTAAGGACTCCCTTGTGACTCTCCTGGCTCCAACAGAGCCCCTTCTCCCTTCCCCAAACAGTGGATTTGTCTGTGGCTGCTGTCAGACTTTCTGGCACAAAGTATCTGGGAGAATGTAATTCTGCCACAACTCCATTAATACAGTGTAGTTTTCAGCTTCTGCCAGTCCCTGCTAATTTTTCTCCCAGTCTCGTAGAGCTGCCACACACGGGCACATAAATCCACACAGGCTTTTGAGTTTTCATTCAATCCCCAGGCATCCGGGCCCCGAGGAGACTGCAGAAGACTCTCAGGAGCTCAGCCTGCTCCCTCGTTCCAGGCTTAAACTCTGATCTGATCTGCTTCTCCCTTCCTCAACCCTGAAGCGATTCCCACAATCACCTTGGGGAGGGGCAGAGAGTTCAATTATTCTCCTGCGAAGGTTCCTGATTTCCCAGCTGACAAACAAGTGAACCCCACACTATTCTAGTTTCTCATCCTCCAAAATAAGTTTAGGGTTTCATTTCAAGGACGGGCTGGAGGGGCAGTTGGCTCTTGGCACAGGAGAGGTGCAGATGGAACAGAGGCAGTCAAAAGAGATGCTGCTTGTACAGATGACGAGGAACGCTGAGAAATAGTCAAGTGAAAAGAATGGTTCTTGGCTGCTCTTGTGGGCTGCTGGCGCATTGCTATCCCATATTCCATTGGGGGATTCATAGATTAACTCTGGAATCCAGTTGCTCCTAGGCTGGTTAAGGAAACCAGTACCAGGCTGTGGTACGGTCATTGCACATGCCACGGAGAGCGGTTTCTTATTAGGGCTTGATGCATCTTGGATCTTGAAGTGTCTTCCTTGAGGAAAAAAGCAAACGCTTAGCAGGAAGAAGGCAGAGCTCATCCACTCCTGTTTTGCTTGTCTTTTTCCCAAATAGGAATGAAGGTCCGGTGGATCAGGACAGAACAATTGGCCCAAGGAAGTCTCTGGAGATTTTCAGTCATAGGTTGCCCAAAGGTGCTTTTTCCAACAGGCAACTGGATTTGCTTGGTTTTTTTTTTCCTTTGAAAATGTTTTGCTCCTCATCCAAGAAGCTTCTTCAGATTAGAACAGAAGAAGCTTCTTGAATGAGAAGTAAAATGTTTTTAAAGAAAACAAGCAAGAAATCCAGTTGCCTTTTGGAAAAAAGTATCTTTGGCACACGACACAAGGAAGAACAGCGTCTTAAAATCAGCAAAGAGATAGGACCTATCTGGCTACCTTGAATTAATTAAGTCTCCAGGAGCAGGCCTTTTACATCCAAAAGTTTTGGAAGAGTTTGCAGATGTCATTTTGGAGTCACTTTCTGCAAGCTATGAAGGAAATGCAGATGTTGTTCCTAATTTCAGAAAAGGGAGAAAAGAAGAGCCGGGTAACTACTTGGTACTGATTTCAGGTAGAATCCCAGAGCAGATTATTAAATAGTTGATTTTATGGCCATTTAGAACAGGTGTCCCCAACCCTTGGGCCGTGGCCCACTTCTGGGCCATGGCCTATTCAGAATTGGGCCACGCAAGTGGCTGGCCGGAGTGCATGCGTGCAGCTCAACTTGCATGAACAGCAGGCCAATGGGCACTCTTGCATGTACGCCAGCCTGCTGCCCAGTTCTCCTCTCACCCCAGCTGGGTGTCAAGCTGCAAAGGTTGGGGATCACTGATTTAGAATATGGGTAGATAGATGTTGTTGGTAAGGAGGAAAATGAGTACAAGTCATCACAACCCTACTGATCTCCTTTTTGATTGTGTGATTTAGTTAACCTTGGGGATGCAGTGGACAGTCTACCTGGATTTCAGCAAGGTTTCAGTAAAGATTTCTATGAGATCATAGTACAGTAGGAAGCAACATTTATAGCACACTATGTTGCACAGTGAGTGTATCAGCGACTTTGCATGAATCTGCAAGGAAGTGTTAAATGACATGCTGCAAGATTCCATTCAACATACTTATAAATAACTTGGATAAGAGGTGAGAAAATACAATTATCATTTGCAGATGACAACACCCTACAAGAAAAAGATGGTACTCATTGACAAGCTGGAACACTGGTGAAAATCCAGCAAGATAAATTTTAACAAAGACAATTGCAAAGTTTTATATTTTAGTTTACAATTATAGTACGAGTGTAGGATATGGAATGTGCGTGACCCATTCTGGGTAGGAGTGTATGCAAGAAGGATCTTGATCACAAACATTGAACCCATGTTGTGATGTAAATAAAAATGTTAGAGTTAGGGTTAGACGTTATTCTAGGCCAGGGGTCTGCAACCTTTAAAACATAAAGAGCCACTTGGACCCGTTTCCGAAGGAAAAAAAAAACCTGGGAGCCGCA
>JAEANM010006566.1:993-18493 GCA_017656035.1 Myanophis thanlyinensis | reverse complement strand
CAGTCGCATAAGCATTTCACTGCATATTGTACCATGTATGACTGTGTATGTGACCAATAAATTTGAATTTGAATTTGTTGGAAATGTAAGAAAGCACATGGTACCTTTTTTCATATTTGGTAATTATGCCCAAACATTAAAAATTACTGGATCAATATAAGGAACTGGATACAAGTAATTACAAACATCCATTTAGAATTAAAAGTGGAAATATTTCTTTTAGGAATTATGAAGGGGAATATATAAAAGAAATAAAGTATTTAATAATGCACATAATGACAGCAGTGAGAATAGCACTCGCCCAATATTGGAAAAATGAATCAGTGCTGACAGAGACCTTAATAATTCAAAAGATTTTTGATTGTGCTAAGATGGACAGACTCACTCTGGAGTTAAATGGAAAGGAAGACTGAATATTACAAAGTTTGGGAGTGTTGGTACCATTGGATTAATAATCAAACTAAGTAATTAAATAACTGAAGAATAGATAATTTAAGAATTAGAAATAAGGAATAACTAGGAGCTTTAAAACATGTATTTACACTTGAACAAGAACTAATATGTAAGTTCCAGGTTGCTTGTTTCCTTGATTAGTTCCCATCATTTTTTGTCCTGCCCTCTGGTGCTTTGGAAAATAAATTGACCCCCTTTTCTTTATGGCAGCCCCTCAAATACTGGAATATTGCTATCATGTTTCCCCTAGTTCTTTTTTTTCTAAACCAGCCAAACCCAAATCCTGCAACTGTTCTTCATGTTTTAATCCCCAGGCTTTAATCATCTTATTTGCTCTTCTCTGCACTTTTTCCAAAGTTCCAATATCTTTCTTGTAATGTGGTAACCAAAACTGGATGCAGTATTACAGGTCTGGCCTTACTAAGGCTTTATAAAGTGGTAGTTATACTTCATATGATTTTCATTCATTCATTCAATCAATTAGTCAATCAATCAATCAGAATAGAGTTGGAAGGGACCTTGTAGGAGTTCTAGTCCAATATCATGCTCAAGCAGAAGACCCTATATCATTTCAGATAGGTGGTGGTTCTGTCTTTTCTTTAAAAATCTCCAGTGATGAAACACCTACAACTTCAAAAGTTAAAGCTGTTCCACTGGTTAATTGTCCTCACTGTTAGGAAGTTTCTCCTTAATTCCAGGTTGCTTCTCTCCTTGATTAGTTTCTGTCCATTGTTTCTTGTCTTGCCTTCAGGGGCTTTGGAGAATAGGTTGACCCCCTCGTCTCTGTGGCAGTCCCTCAAATACTGAAATACTGCTATCCTGTCCCCCCCAACTCTTCTTTCCTTTAGACTAAACCCAAAATCTGTAGCCGCCCTTCATATATTTTAGTCTCCAGGCCTTTGATCATCTTAGCTGCTCTTCTTGGAACTTTTTCCAAACTCTCAACATTTTTTTTGTAGTATGGTGACCAAAATTGGTTGCAAGGCAGGCTGATGTTCCAATCCTAACTTATATTCCAACAAATCTTCTTCTAAATATTTTCAGAAGCATCTAGTACATTCAACATAAATTTCTCCATTGCATTCCCTTCATTTTAGCTTTAAATTCTGTAATTCAACAGTCCACTGCTTTCTAAAAATGGGACTCAAAGTTTGTATACATAATTCACAGCAATAAGCTTATCTTTCTCCAATTTTATAAAAAAAAGTGTGCTGCTGGCTTAGGGACCTCCATTGATTCCTCCAAAACCTCTAATGACTGAGAGAGCTCCGAAACATCAGAGCAAAGTAGCTCAAATAAGAGTTGCTTAAACTGAACAAATTGCCAACAGCCTCCCTCCGATCAATCAAACCAAGGTGCAAGTTCCACAAAGCTTTAAAAATAGCTTCTTCAGAACTCAGTCCAAAGAGAAGAGACCACGAGAAGCCCAACGTGACCCGGAAAGAGCTGCCCCAAATTATCTTTAAACTAGATGATCCCCTACTTCAAGGAGATCACGAATGAAAGGGTCAAGAGGAAGGGCAGCCCAGTGGGCACCTTGCAATCCAAATAACATGGATAGAGAAAGATCCCCCAAAGGTGTAGAGAGCTGAATACCTGCCAGGATTTCAAAAAGGGGAAGGGGAAGCTTTGAAGCTGAGCCTAAGGGAAAGCTGGCTCCAGGGCTCTCTTGCTCCAGTTCTAGCAATGGGGCCCAGAATTCCCCTGGTGTAGAGAAGCCGGAATGGAGCAACTCACCACAGGCAACTTACCACAACTAACTGGCTGTGGCCAACTCACCATGGCCAGCTTGTCACAGGATTCCCTTAGTTTCTGTTATTTTTATGGATCATGTTTTTGTCATGCCCTTGTTGGAGCCTGAGTCCCCGGAGGAAGATGAGCTGGAACTGGAACTGTCAGAGATTGAGGGGGCAGCTTCGTTGGCTTTGGAAGAAAATGGGGAATGCCAGGGCCTTTCAGAATTAGGCCGGCTTTTAAGCAGGAAGGAACAGGGGCAGGATGACCACGAGAGACAGAGCTCAGGCAATGAGCAAGGACCACCTCCTCCTGATCTGAAAGCATGGAGAGTGGAGACAAGGCGAGAAAAGTGCAGACTGAGCTGGCTACATGGGAGGAGAAAGTCCTGCCCCTCTTCACAAGGCACACCTGGGGACTGAGACTTACGGAGACGCTGTGGGGAGGGGCATTTGGAAAAACACTGAATTCCTGGAGTGTTGAATGCTGACATTTGAACTTTCAAAGAGACTTTGCATTCTTTCTGGTTTTCTGGTTTTCTTTGCTCCCGGAACTCCCTGATTTGCCCTGCTGTGCAGTTGTGGTGTATTTGTATTTGCAGCCAGAGGCTGCTTGAGGTGTGTGTGTGGGTGTTTGTCATCACTTTGCTCTGGGACTTGTCAGAAATGTGGGGAAATTTGGAGCAATAAAGGGGCATTTTGAACTGCCAGCTGCCTGTGTTATCTCTGTGCCATGCCCCGGGTCTTCACAGCTTTCATCAAAATTATTTTATCTATTGTATCAAAGGAAATCATTCCTATGACTACCAGTTTTTGTAATGCTTTGATGAATAAATAAAAAGGAACTAACCCTGTGGTGAATTGTCCCATGGTGAGTTGTCCTGCAATGAATTGGTTTCAGCAAGTTGTCCCATGGCCAGCTGTCCGCAGTGAGTAGCCCATGGTGAGTTGGTCATGGCAAGTTGGCTACAGCGAGTTGTCCTAGACCCAGAGAAGCAAGTGCACCTTTCCTAAAAGTTAGTCTCATCCTTGAAAAAGGCCTCCAGCAGAAAAAAACATATTTAATGTGATATAACATGTGCTTAAAGTAGCATGAAGGAGAAATACCTTAAAACGAATGAGTTTAACCTCTTTAAACAGCCACTTCATCCTTTTCCATTCCTGCCTACATTCCCAACTAACAGCTGGAAGTCCAGCACAACCTCCCTCTGGATGGAAGGTCCATCTCACCAGATAGGCCAGATATCCCTGACGTTTAGCCCTCCGGAATGCCCCAGAGTGTCTGGGCTGCTTTACTTGAGAAGAGGCCTGCCCTTTTGATTCTCCTTCTCTCGAGCCCTCCTTGGGATCAGTCCCGTTTTTGAGAGGTGCATAATTCCCCTGGGGGCAAGGAAGTGGGACTCTGTGAAGCCTATTTCTTTCAGTCTTCTTGTCTATCCCACTCTTTCTCTTTTTGCGGTTCTAGGGAGAGCTCTGCTAGGGAGGGGCCCTCATGGCTGAATCACAGCAGCCCAGACGAAATCGATGGCCAGCCCCAAGGCCACACAGCAGCTCCTCCAAATGCTGCTTGACGAGTACATGGAGGCAGCACGCAAGGCAGAGAAACACGGCTCCTTGAGGAATCTACATCTGGTTGACACTCAGAACCAGCAGGCACCAGGCAGAATGCCACAGGAGTCACCCAGCAGCAGCAGCAGCAGCAGCAGGAAGGTGAGAAGAGGGCACTGAGAAAGACATGGAAGGAGAGGCTGCCAAACAAGCTGGAAGGAATGCGCAAGTTGAGCCAAACGCCTCAGGATGGTGAAGGAGGGCAGGCCTGGAATTCAGCAAACCAGCAGCAGACAAGCTTGAAGGAGAAGCCTGTTGCTGGATGGGTCCTGTGGCATTCTGCCTTTCCAGCTGTGAGAAATGAGATTTATTCCTGTAAAGGCCTGTACAAGTTTGTAAAAGATGGAACCAAAGTGATGCCATGTTTGTGGCTTAAGTGACCAGACCAGCTGGTTTATCATTCGATAGAGTGATTCTGGGAATAAAGTTACAATGACCCATAAACAGGTCTATAAAAGGTTAGGGACTTTTTGAGGATGTTTATAGAGCAGGAAGGAACATCCATTAGCTAAGCAGAACATATTGCTTTGTATTCTTATCATGATATTATATAAGAGTATTATATGCCAAAGTATTGTAAGGGGTTTTCCATGAAGATTGTGAACCCCAAAACAACAAGGTTACTATAGCAATGGCTGACGTCCAATGTGCATATAATCTACGCATATTAATTGAGCCAATACGGTTGTAGGAGCAGACTTGGGGGCATGTATTGTATTATTACTGTATTTAAGCTGTTGTAACAATGTGGCTATTGTCCCTTCTACCATTTTCATTTTTACATGGAAGGGGTCCTATTTGCAAATGGATTATATTTCAATAAATTTTGTATTTACTTGTTCAGAAGTCTCTGGCATTTGATTATTAGATAATCTTTTATCTCACCAGCCCAGCAGAGGTGCTGAATATTTCTGGCCATCCAATGGCTGGTAACACGCCTTCCTTTTCTCCCAAAGAGACAATTAACTGGAAAGGCCAGACAAGGAATAATGGATGGAAACTGATCAAGGAGAGATTCAACCTAGAAATAAGGAGGAATTTTCTGACAGTGAGAGCCATAAACCAATGGAACAGAAGTTGCCTTCAGAAGTTGTGGAGCTTCATCATTTGAGACTTTGAAGAAGAGACTGGATTGTCATCGGTCAGAAATGATGTAGGGTCTCCTGCTTGGGCAGGCAGTTGGACTGGATGACCTACAAGGTCCCTTCCAACTCAGTTAATCCTTCTGTCTAAATGGTGGCTAAAATTTAAAAACTTGGGAAACAAGGAGAATAGACTTGTTCATAGGGTTGATTAGGATTTACAGTGGATAAACGCAGAGGCATAGACATTCATACAATTATGGAATACTATAGTATAGGCTTAGTGATAAACATTAAGGTAAAGGTTAGGAAATAAGTAAGTGTGTTAATTTTTATATAAGAAAAGCCACCTTGGAAACACAGGGAAGATACTAAGAGTCCCTTTGTTGGTGAGGTGTACCTTTTCTTCAAAGATACTCTCCTGAGTGTGGTTCCACGGAGGAGAGAAAGCAAGCAAGCAGGTGAAATCCAGGGAGATGGCTGCCATCATGGCCATCTCTGGAGCTGAGGGCCCCTTGCATGGACCTGCATTCTCATGCCAATATAAATGCGGGGTTGTATAGGTTCAGGGATCACCCCAGAGGTGAAATTCAGCTGGTTTGAGCAGGTTCTCCAGAACCACTAGTGAATTTTCTAAGCAGTTCAGAGAACCGTTTGTTAGAAGAAATCTCCTCCCCCCCCGCCCCACTTTGCAGGGTTAATCCTGTAAGGAAGACAGGAAAGAAACATCATGATGTTGTTTCTAGCCTAATTTTTATTGCCCTGCTTACAGGAACTGCCCACCCAGTCACATGACCCCCCAGCCACGCCCACCAAGCCATGCCCACAGAACCGGTAGTAAAAAAAATTGGAATTCCACCACTGGGTCACCCTAAGCTTGGGCCCCACACCCACTCCTGGGATTTTGCTTTCTTTTCTGCCTCCTGGGGCTGTCCCTCCGTTCTCAGGTAATTTCCCAGCTTTTCTATATTGTTTCAACGATCCTCTTGGACAGGACAGGAGCTATATGTGCCTGGGACCCTGTATTGCAGCTCTAGATGTACCATTGCTCCTCTCTTTCTCTCCCAAACTAGGGATAGGAGAGGTTCTCAAACCAGATCGGGTGGGTCTTTAACATGACCTCCTCCCAAGCAATCAGCTTCATGAAGGTGGGCCAACAGCCATCTGCCTCTTCTTCTGCCCTAGGCCAAAGCCAACAACCAGTTGTAATTCCTTCTACAAATAGAAATATCTGATGGCAAGCCAACAGATGAAAGTGGAGGTGTAGCAGAGTGTAGTCTGGACTCACAGGATAGAGGGAGGGGCTGCATTCCAGAGGACCAAGAGACAACGAAGTTTTGTTTGGTTGGAAGGAAGAAGGTCCAGATGGCTCCTCTTAGAAGTTCTCAGAGTACAGCTTTAAGGATTAACAGATTAAAAGAGTCTGAAGGTACCTTGTAGGTCATCTAGTCCAACCCCCTGCCCAAGCAGGAGACCCTGCATCATTTTTGACATACGGCAGTCCAGTCTTTTCTTGAAAGTGATGAAGTTCCCACAACTTCTGAAGGCAAGGTGTTCCATTGGTTGATTGTTCATAACTTCACACTGTCAGAGAATCCCTTCTTATTTTTAGGTTGAATGATGCAAGTAATTGCTTTAATTTGGAATGATTCCTGCCAATGGATGAGGAACAATAAAGAAGAGGAACCCTGGGGTGTCTTTCTTGGCTTTTGGAGCCTGACATCAGGCCACAAAGAAGGAAGGTATGAAAGTAACCAAAGAAGTTGAGATGCCCCATCCCTCTGATTACCTTCCCCCATGTGAGAAACATTTCCTACTGTTCTAAGCCCACTGAAATCTTCCTCATTGTGTTTTTGTGATGTGTTTCTGTTTCTGATGTGTGTCTGTGTTTCTGTGCTTTGTGTGATTGTACTGATGGAGGCTCACTTAATTTTGCTGCACGCATGTTGTGCATTGACAATAAAGGATTGAATTGAATTGAATTTTGTTAGGTAACTTTATGGGAAGCCAGGTTTCTTTTTTTTTTTTTAATACAATAATTATTATATACTTTCTGAAACGTACAACCAATCATTTTTATATCTAGACCACGAAGAAGTGCTAAGTGATGCCTTTCTTTCATTGGAATTAGTGTTCACTGTAATTGGGGGCCTTGACTTAATGAATCCTCAGCAACATTAATCATAGGTTCTACCCTGAAACCTCCAGGCAGGAGACTCCAGCAGGAACAGATGAAGTCTGCTGTGGGTCTGAAAATTATATTAAGGAGGGAATTGTTCTTGGGACATTAACTCCAGTTTCTGTGAATTTAGAAACGGCACGGTTCTACTGTTTACTTAATTAACGGCGCTGCAAACCACTTTCCCCAAGAATCCTCAGGAGCTGCGAAATTGAAAAGTTCCCCTTTGGATCATTTGAGGACAAGGACCATAATTTCCCACATCCTTTAGGATTGCCGGTTTATCCAATCCTAGTTTATGTTACAATCCTTAGAAGATGAGTGGCATTGTGGCCCATAAGTAACAAGCTGGAACTGCATAATTAATGTAGGTAAGTGTGTGGGTCTTCTGGAGCTTCATGGGTTAGGTGTGGGGCAGGGGGAGGACACAGGTAGTCCTTGACTTATGACCACAGTTGAGCCCAATATGTATGTTATGCAAGACATTTGTTAAGTGAGTTTTGCCCCATTTTGCAACCTTTCTTGCCACAGTTGCTAAGCGAGCCACTGCAATTGCTAAGTTAGCAGTAAAATGGTTGCTAAGTGAATCTGGCTTCCTCCTTGACTTTGTGTCACGTTCTGGAATTCAGCATCAAGAAAACTCAGACCACACAGTTCAGTTGGGAGCTTTTATCTTGAAAGCATGGATTCCTAGCATGAAAGGGACCAAAAAGCAACCACTAACGGTTGTTTAACCCCGACACTCTTAAGTATGTGCGTCTACCAGACCCCCCTGGAGCTCCACCCTGGTGTCCATTGCTTCACTCTGCTCGTGCCCACTCTCCACTCCCCCACTGTCCAGTTGCCGATGGTCAGTTGTTTGGAATCACAACTGATTGCCCCGAAGAGTTCCCAGCTGTCTGCCAGCTCTGTGCATCTCAGCTGATTCGCACACAGTGGCAGCCACAGCATTCAACCAATGGATGCTCCAGGCTATGGGGAATTTGGACGATCCCTTCCTCCACGGCCAACTTTTTCAGCCACAGTGGGTGCACCCCAGAGGTGAAATTCAGCTGGTTCTAGCAAGTTCGCTAGAACCAGTAGTAAATTTTCTAAGCAGTTTGGAGAACTGGTTGTTAGAAGAAATCTCCTTTTGTTTTTTCCCCACTTTACAGGGTTAATCCTGTAAGAAAGGAAGGAAAGAAACATCCCGGGGTTGTTTCTAGCCTATCCCGAATGGCATCCGCGAGATGGCCTGCCAGTGTCCGGCCACCTTGGGGCTGGCATTTTGCTCGTCAGAAGATTGCAAAAGGAGATCACATGACCCTGGGACCCTGCAACTATCATAAATATGAACCAGTTGCCAAGCATTCAGATATAAATCACGTAACCCTGGGGATGCCACAATGGTCATAAGTGTAGAACATGTTGACAAGTCACTTTTTTCAGTGCTGTTTTAACTTTGAACAGTCACTCAATGAACTGTTATAAGTCAAAGACTACCTCTACAGCACAGCGGCGCAAGAAGGGAGCAGAAGACAAGAAGAGGAATAAAATAAGAAATGTGAGATTCCTCATCCTGTTGAAGAGTGAGACAGCTGGTCAGCACAAGGGGAGACTATTTTCTGAGAACCTCTGTTTGGGTAGCTTTATCCAAAGTTGACATTTCCCTTAACCCAATTTTTACAGCATCGGGTTGCAAAAGTCATTTCAATTGCTTCATAAAGTCACTCAAAATAGTTTGCCGTGGATGCAACGGGACTTATTTGGCTCTGAATCTGGGCATTGTAAATTGAACTTTCTCTGGGCCGATCCATCCGAAGGTTTTACACCTGGTCCTTTCACTTCTTTAGGGCCTTTGCTGCCAATCTGTCTTCAACTGGCATTTTTTTTTTTGCCTGGTCAGGAATCTGCTCCTTTTCTGTCTTCCTTGGGAAGAGCTGTGACTCACCGGGTCTGGATTATCTGTGTGCTTCGTGGAAATGGAAAGCGAAAGAGAGAAAGCTACCTAAAAGTGGCAGGAGAAGATGCCAGCATCAAGAAGCAGACCCACTTAAAAGCCCTAAGGTGGAGGGCAGATGGCCCTGCATTCTGGACCAGGGCTGCCGAGAGAGATCTGAGCCTATCAGCCGTCAGGGGAGGGAGACATGAAGGTCCTTGTCCCCCCAAACAAAGGCTTCCTTGGGATTCTGAAGGTCAGGGTTTTTCAAAGAGTGGCCACCCAGAACTGGCTTGGGCCAACACCAATCGCCAGTGAGTTGTAGGCATCTTGGGCAGAAGCCTTTCCCAGCAGGCTTTTGGGATTACTTTATAACTCTCACATTGTGATAACGTGTCCTTCTCCACCTTAGTGGGTCTTTCAAATTTGCTGATGTCTTTGTAGATCCAAGATGTCCAGTTTAGCAACGGAGTCTGGATTTTGGGAATGCTTGGTGATCAGCTGATGACTGAGCTCTTGTGAAGATTCACCTCCCTGGGGAAGTAATTCTGCAACTTTATCTTTGAGCCCAGAATTATGCCCTTCTTCTGTTCATGATAACCATGAAGGCCCACAGGCAGAGGTGGGATTCAACCAGTTTGCACCTACAGTATTTGCTAGAACTGGTTGTTAACTTTCTTGCTGTCTCTATCACTCATGTCCCTCAAGATCCAGGAGAATCTGGCAATATGCAGCAAGGGATCACATTTTAAAAGAAAGCATATCTCAAATCATTTGAAATCCCCATTCTGCCCCCAAATGTTCTTTATTTTATCAGTCTGAAGAGAGACAATTTTAGATTTACTATTCCACACTTTCCACAAGTTCTCTATTTTACTATTCCAAAAGGTTTTACACCTGGGCAGGAAAAACCAAAGGTACAAGTACAGATTACCTGAAACCTGGCTCGAAAACAATAACTGTGAGAGGAACTTAGGAGTACTATTGAACAATCATTTAAACAGGAGCCAGCCGTGTGCGGCAGCAGCCAGAAAAGGTAATACAATCCTTAGTTGTATAAACAGAGGCATAGAATCAAGATCACATGAAATATTAGTACTGCTTTGTAAAGCCTTAGTAAGGCCACACCTGGAATATTGCATCCATCTTTGGTCCCCACATCACAAAAAAGATGTTGAGACTTTGGAAAAAGAGCAAAGAAGAGCAACTAGGATGATTAAGGGTCTGGAGATAAAAACGTATGAAGAACAGTTGCAGGATTTGGGTTTGGCTAGTCTAGAGAAAAGAAGGACAGGAGGCGGGGGCATGATAGGTGTTCTATACCATATATGGTATGGCTGGAGACACAAAGTCTGGCGCGGAGAAACCGGAGAGCGGGAAAAGCCTGCTCTCCGATTGGTTGAGACGCACTTTGTAAATAGTATAAATAGCTGTCATATAGTTTGCTACTTGTTCTTGCTGGAGTGCTTTTGACTGTAAATAAAAGAACTGATTTCACAGATGCAACGACTCTGTCTCTTAATCCTGCGCTAAAACACTGGGAACAAAGGTGGGATCCAAGAGACCAGAAGACCCTAGCCCTGAAAAGACTCTAGAAGATCCACAAGAATGCCGACTCACGCACCTCCAGCGCCTTTCGATCCCGACTCCGAAGAGTCATTCATGATCAGATTTCAAAGCTATCTGGTGGCGAACGATCTGGAGAGAATCAGCAATGTTTAAAAAAAGGGCTATGTTCATAGGCTACTGTGGACAACGAACGCTTCATCTTGCAAAAGGGCTCGTATCCCCAAATTCGATGGAAACAATGCCGTGGGCAGAATTACAGAAAATTCTGAAAGAACATTTTGAGCCAGCTCCATCCAGAACGGTGCTAAGGCACCAATTCAACGAACGGAACCAGAGAGATGGCAAAACAGTAAATGATTACATTGCAGAGCTACGCATGGCTGCCGAAAAATGTGAGTTTAACGATCTGGAGGATCGACTAACGGATTGGTTAGTGTGTGGGGTAAAAGACCCCATCCTCCAACAAAAGCTGCTAGCCAAACCAGAACTGACATGGAAAGTAGCCGTTAGCATTGCTAGAGCTGTAGAGTGTGCAAAGAAGTCGGGAGCGTCAATAAAACAGCCACAGAAAACGGCGCAAAGCGAGAGCCCGCATAGTGCAAAAAAGGCGGGAAGCGTAAGCCAAGTGAGCGATGACAGCGAAGGTGAGCCGAGCGGAGACGATGAAATCTACCATAACCAACACAAACAATTAACAAGGTGTTGGGAGGATGGCACGTGCTCAGGGTGCGGAGGAAGACACCCCTGCATCGATTGCCGGTTCAAAGAAGTGACCTGCCGAAAGTGCGGAAAGAAGGGGCAAGTATGCCAGTGGCATTAGCTGAAAGAGCGGCACAGAGGAACAAGGGAGCCGAAGGAGATTTCCCCAGGAAGAAAAACAACTGGCAGCCCAAACAAAAAGCCAATCACATCAGGGTTTGCCTGAACAAAAATAAGGGCGCCCAGAAGATAAAGATAGCAATTAACATTGAAGGCAAACCGTGCGAAATGGAAGTAGACACAGGATCAGTCCTGACGATTATTGCATGGAAGAATCTACAACGGTTGCTGCCGCAAGTACGAAAGAAACACCTGAAACCACAAACATCGATCATCAGCGACTACCAAGGAAACTGGATCCCTGTGGTAGGGAGGAAGACTGTCCTGGTCGAGTTCAAAACATTCAAGGGTCCGTTGGAGCTGACTGTTGTCGAAAAGACCCTACCCAGCCTTTTGGGGCTGGAATGGTTCCAAGCCCTTGGTCTACACATCGAGGGGGTGAACAAGATAAGCCCAGCAGTGTCAGCCGGAGACTTCCGAGAGTTGATGGAAGAATTTACAGAACTCTTTGCCGACGGGTTGGGCAAGTATAAAGGAAAACCAATTTCTTTTAATTTGGACCCCAATATTGCCCCAATTAGAATCAAACCAAGACGAGTCCCATTTGCCCTTAGGAGTAAGGTAGACGAACAAATTGATAAATTACTAAAACAAGGGATATTAGAGCCAGTAGATCATGCGGCCTGGGAGACACCCCCCCCCATAGTCACCCCCATAAGCCAGATGGCTCTATTTGTTTATGTGGGGATTACAAGTCTACCATAAATAAGGCGATGCAACAAAGTGCCTACCCTGTTCCAGTAGTGCAACATTTATTGCACCAATTGGGAAATGGAAAAATATTTGCTAAATTGGATCTGGCCCAGGCTTACCAGCAATTGCCAGTTTGCCCAAAGACTGCCGAGGCTCAGACGATAGTCACACATAGGGGCGCATTTAAGTGCACCCGGCTCCAATTCGGAGTAAGTGTGGCCCCGGGCCTGTTCCAGAACCTGATGGAACGCCTACTGGCTGGATTGCCTGGGGTGGTGCCTTATTTTGATGACATCTTAATTTTTGCGTCATCTAAGGCAGAATTAGAACTGAGATTGCGGAGCGTATTTTCAAAACTACAAAACGCAGGCTTACACCTCAAAAAAAAAAACAAATTCCAAATTGGGAAAAGACAAGTTGAATTCTTAGGGTATTTAATAGACGAATACGGCATCCACCCAACAAAATCCAAGACAGAGGCAGTCCAAAACGCGCCTGCACCCAGAAATCAAGGGGAGCTGCAGGCGTTCTTAGGGTTACTAAATTTCTATAATGCTTTCCTACCCCATAAAGCATCGGTGGCCGAACCACTACACAGACTACTGGGAAAGAAAGCAACGTGGGTATGGGGCAAAAAGGAACAAACCGCTTTCCAGGCAGTAAAAAAGTTGTTACTCTCAAACCAGGTATTGGTGCAATACAATGCCACACTCCCTGTGACCTTGGCTTGTGATGCATCCCCTTATGGGGTAGGAGCGGTATTAAGCCATGTCCTGCCAAACGGACAAGAAGCCCCTATTGCTTATTACTCCAGGACATTGTCCCCGGCTGAGAGAAACTACAGCCAAATAGATAAGGAAGCTCTGGCTCTGGTAGCGGGAGTCAAGCGCTTCCATGAATATTTGTATGGGAGGCATTTCACACTAATTAGGGATCACAAACCGCTCTTAGGTATTTTGGCAGGAGATAAGCCTACCCCCCCATCTTGTCCCCGCGATTCACGAGATGGACGCTATTCTTAGCTGCCTACAATTATTCATTAAAACATAGACCTGGAAAAGCACTGTCAAATGCAGACGCTCTGAGTCATTGTCCCTTGCCCAACCCCGTCAAAGACCCAGCCCCGGCTAACTCCATCGTCTTCATCGAACAATTTGCACCGGGACTGATCGCTGCGTCAGACATTGCAAAAGCCACGTCGAAAGACAGACTGCTTGGACAAGTCGCTTGCTGGGTGGGGAGGGGGTGGCCAGCCTCACCAGTAAAAGAGGAGTTCCGACCATACTGGTTGAGGTGGCAAGAACTATCATTGTGTTATGGGGAGACCGGGTAATAATTCCTGATGGTTTGAGAGATAAAATGTTGAAACTTTTACATGAGGGACATCCTGGGACGGTAAAGATGAAGGTCCTGGCCAGGAGCTACCCCTGGTGGCCTAAAATGGATGACGCTATAGAAAAGTGGGTGGCTATTTGTTCCCCATGCCAGGACTCCAGGCCAAATCCCCCAGCAGCCCTATACAGGGAATGGGAAAAGCCTAGGGGACCATGGTCATGTATCCACATAGATTATGCGGGCCCAATGCAGGGACAAACCTTCTTAATCATAGTGGATGACTTTTCGAAATGGCTAGAAATTGTAAAAATGAATTCAACCACTGCAGAGGCCACAATAAGGGCACTAAGACGACTGTTCGCCACCCACGGCCTCCCAGACATATTGGTATTGGATAAGGGCCCCCAGTTGACTACTAACACGTTTGAAATGTTTCTAGCGGAGCAGGGAATTCGGCATGCCCTAGTCGCACCCTATCACACCCAGAGCAATGGGCAGGCTGAGATTTTTGTAAAGTTGGCAAAAAGCGCGTTAAAGCGCATGGAAGAAGGAGGTTGGCAACATAGAATTGACGAATTCCTCCTAATACAACATATAACCCCGAACACTACAACTGGCAAAAGCGCAGCCGAATTATTAATGGGACGGAGGCTGTGAAACAAACTAGATAGGATTCACTCCGAATATATCCAAGAAAAAATAAACGAAAAAGATAAAAGGCATAAAGAATTCCAAATAGGGGACAAAGTGTATGCCAGAAATTATAGTGAGGGACCCCTGTGGATAGCAGGTGAAATAACTGCCGTTACAGGTCCCCGATCTTATCGATTGCAGGTTCCTGATGGGCAGGTTTGGAAAAGGCATTGGGACCAAGTCCAAAAAAGAGTAGAACAACCAGAGGGAGAAGCCCAAGGGGAAAAACCAACCACAAACCCAGAATCTGATAACTTAGCTGGGGATCCAGACTGTTCCAGCGATGCCTCCTCAGCGTTGGGCCCAGCCGCGCCTGAAACGGAGTTCCCGAACGTTCCAGGGGCCGGGCCAGAGACGGCAGCAGACCTGCCTACATAGATTGCTGCCAAACACAAAAATAAACTGCGCAGGTCAACCAGGGCCAGGCAATGCCCTGGGTAGCTGCGTGACTATGTCACAACCTAATTGGCTAAGCCTGATCTAAGGAGGGATGGGTGTTCTATATCATATATGGTATGGCTGGAGACACAAAGTCTGGCGCGGAGAAACCGGAGAGCGGGAAAAGCCTGCTCTCCGATTGGTTGAGACGCGCTTTGTAAATAGTATAAATAGCTGTCATATAGTTTGCTGCTTGTTCTTGCTGGAGTGCTTTTGACTGTAAATGAAAGAGCTGATTTCACAGATGCAACAATTCTGTCTATCTTAATCCCGCACTAAAACAATAGCAGCATTCCAGTATTTGAGGGACTGCCACAAAGAAGAGGGGTCAAATTATTCTCCAAAGCACCAGAGGGAAGGACAAAAAAGAATGGATGGAAACTAATCAAGAGAACCAACCTGGAATTAAGGAGAAACTTTGTAATAGTGAGGACAATTAACCAGTGGCACAGCTTGAGATTTTTAAGAAAAAGCTGGACAGCCACTTATCTGAAATGGTATAGGGCAGTGGTGGCAAACCTTTGTGGCACCGAGTGCCGAATGTGAGCACATGCGCACTCATATGTGCTTTGTGTGCCTTCCGCAGGTGTGCGATTCATGTTCATGCACATCTTTTGCACATGCACACACTGCAGACGCTCACGCATGCACAATCATGTTGGAGTCACACACGGATTCTTGCATGCATGCGCAGTCAAGCGGGAATCGTGTGCATGTGCAGTCACACAGGAGTCATGCAGGAGTCTCATGCATGCACAGTCAGTGAGTTGGGGCGACAACTGGTATGTCAGCAGAGATGACACTGTGTGCCAACTTGGGCATGCATGCCATAGGTTCGCCATTTCTTTGCAGTCAGCTTTCTATACATGTTTTGTCTGAGTTACATACTCTGGGAAACCATCATTTATAGCAAGTCCTGCCTTCTAAACTGTGGGTACATCCAACAAGTATGAACTGAAAAGGTCTGGTGGGAATCTGGGTGGGAATATCTTCTAGGGTAGCTTGGATGTTGACCTCTAACGTGCAAAATTTCAGTCCATCTTTGATCATCTTTGAATCAGTTATTATTTACCAGCAAACCAATTTGAGTTTGGAACCTAGTTCAGAGCTCTTTTGGAAGACTTTCCTTGTTTTTCTGTGTCTGTTTTCCCCTTCAGTAATAAAGCTTTCTGCGTCTTCTTTTAAGATCACTTTGCCTTCTTTGATGAACTCCTTCCCGAAATGTTTCTCTCTCTTGGCTCTGGTTTCTCTTCTCTTGTCAATTTGCACTATTTGTTTTGATCCCAGTTTGCTTTCTTCTTCCTCAGCAGGCATCTCTTTGGAAGTCGCTTTCACATTCATTCTTAACAATTTCTTTAAATTCATTCCACAATCCCTCCAATTGCCTTTTACTGAGGTCCAGGGCTTCAAAGTGATTCCAGTTTCCTCCTTGAAAATGTTGGATATATGCTCAAGGTTGTATTGTGGAAACCAACTGGCTTTCTTCTTCCACTTTAGCTTAACTTCAAACTTCAATAAGATCGCTAGTGATCTACTCTACAGTCAGCTACAGTCATTTTGCCATTAAAACTGAGCCCACTTTCATTCTACCAGTAAGACATTCAATTTGATTTCTTTACATTCCTTCTGGTGTTGCCCTTCATATGCTTTTGGTTTGAAAACTATGATAGCAATGAAAAAAGCATTGTTCCCCAAATTAATGCATTTTTAAAAAAATTAATAAAATCCTGCTTCATTTTGGTTTCCTGAGCCATACAATCCAGCTATGTCTTTCTCTTTCCTCTTTCCAACTTTTTCATTCCAGCCTCTAACCACAAGGAGCACCTCTTACTTTCATGTTCTGTTGTTTTCTTTATCATGAAACTTTATCATGAAACTCACCAACCTCCTCTTCTTCTGATGCTTGGCGCATACATTGGGATCATAGCTGATTTAAAGGATTGTTCACAAAATTCACAAAGATCACACCTGGAATACCACATCCAGTTTTGAGACACTGGAAAGAGTGCAGAGAAGAGCAACGAGAATGATTAGTGGGCTGGAGGCTAAAGCATATGAAGAACGGTTGCGGGAATTGGATATGTCTAGTCTGATGAAAAGAAGGACCAGGGGTGACATGATAGCATCTTCCAATATTCCAGGGGCTGTCACAAGAGCTATTTTACAAAGCACCAGGAGGCAAGACAAGAAAACAATGGATGGAAACTAACCAAGGAGAAAAGCAACCTAGAACTAAGGAGAAAATTCCTCATAATTAGAGCAATCAACCAATGGAACAGCTTGCCTTAAGAAGTTGTGGGTGCTTCATCACTGGAGCTTTTCAAAAAGAGACATCTGGACAACCACATGTCTGAGATGGTACAGAGTCCCCTGCTTGACATGGGGTTGGACTTTCCACTTCTATTATTCTACACTCTATTCTGTAGTCTAAGTCTAATCAATATTGTTCATCACTGATTGCACTAGGGCCAAGTACAATTCTTGCTGTTCCCTTCTTAACTATAAAGACAACCCTGCTCCTTCTTTGTTTTTCATGTCTTAAATAATAAGCCCTGTGAGTTTTTGACTGAGTGTCCAATCCCAGTCTGTTTCAATTCATTAATGCCTAAAAATTGATGTTTGCTTAATTTCATAAAATCATAGATTCATAATGCTGGCAGGTACCTTGGAGCTCTTGTAGTCCAACCCTCTTCCGTCTTCCACTGTTTTGCTTTCCCATGTTTGTGCTTCATACAATCCATGGTCCCACTGTAGTTCTGCCTTTGCAGCTTCAGATTTGCTTTTCCTGGATGGCAGCAGCAGCAACTGGTTGTCCCAAAGGCTTTAATCTAGCTGGGCTGCTATGAGGACCTCCTGGCCTTGGGTGACCCTGATAGGAATACACACTCCTGGCACACACACACACACACACACACACACA
>JAEANM010006565.1:0-18499 GCA_017656035.1 Myanophis thanlyinensis | reverse complement strand
AATATAACAAGAAAATGGAATGGATACAATCAGCAGGTGTCAAGCTCTACTTCAGGGTGGCTTTACATTTTTACCAGTAGCTGTCATATAATCTGTCAAAATGGAATAATTTTTTTTATTAAATTTGTTTATGCCCATCTCGCCACAAGCAACTGAAATGAAAGATAGATTTCTGGTTATTATAATAATGAATGGGACAATGGGCAGTCATATAAAAGTTTTAAAAAACAGGATATAGATTTCCTTGAACTGAATTTTGAAAACAACTGTACAGTAACATGAGCCAACCATGTAGTCCTTGACCTACAAACATTTGTTTAGTGACTAAAGTTACACCAGTACTGAAAAGAGTGACTTAACGACCATGTTTCATACTTAACGACCATTGGAGTATCCCCATCGTCATGTAATCAACATTCAGACATGTGGCAACTGGCATGAATTTATGACAATTGCAATATCCTGGAATCATGTGATCACCTTTTGCAACTTTCTGACAAGCAATTGGGGAAGCCAGATTCACCATATTATTAACTTAATAACTACAGTGATTCACTTAACAATTGTGACAAGTTCATAAAATGGGACAAAACTCATTAAAAAACTGTCTTATTTAGCAATGGAAATGTTGGGCTAAATTGTGGTCATAAGTGGAGGACTACCTGTAGATTTCTACACTTGGTACAAAACATTTTTGTCAGCAATGTATATTGGAACTGACAATCTTGTGATGCTTTCTGATCAATGTGGAATTGTAGAGAAATGGAATTTTCAACATACGCTTCCAGTCTGTTCAAATTAAACAATTCTAGATTTAGTAGTCATGTACTTACAACACTAGATGACTTTAAGAAGTAAGTACAGGAACATTATTTAGGCAATAAATTTAGGTAAATAGGTATGTTCATATATTTGCATATATAGGTGTGTTCTATATGGCAGAGTCCATATACCAGGTGGATATACTGAAATAGCCTTCTAATGACCTGCAGATTTAACAGCAATAAAGTTTATAGCTATCCTGAGATCAAAAACAGGTCTTTCTTCTAATAGCTGGAAAGAACTTTATGCTAAAGACACATTGTAAATTTCTCTTTTGTCTAATAAAAAATGATTTGTCTATGGCATATTGCCTTTTAAACAGAGTTAAATTTCTATTAGATATTATTGGGTTCATTCTAAAGAATCTTGTAACTCTGGAAACTGAAAGCATACATACATTTATTAATATTCCTTTTTTTCATTATGAAATTGAACTGGGTTCTGAACCTTGGTGTAACACTGGACAAAATAGTTTTCTGCATACCATCAGGTAATTGGTGCAGCCAAGAGTTGAAGAATTTCATACTTAATATTTTTAGTGGAGCTCTGTACTAAAGGAAAGAAATGGGCAGCAGCTTGTAGGTATTTACAGTATGTTCTTAACTCTTGGGGGAAGATGGGAATGTCTGCCAATGAGAAAATAGGTTTCCTAGGTAAAAGTAAAATCTGCTTCAAGTTTGATTTTTGATGAGTTCATGGAATTTCATCCACACCCTTCTTTTGGGATATTTTACCAACTTTCCAGCCTACCTGAAAAGTTAGGATTTCTTGATGGTCTCCTATCCAAATACTGCAGGTTCATCAATTAAACAGTGCCATCTGTCAGGACCCTGGAAAGCTGCAATAAGACTGCAGAGACTGACTACAAATAACAGCCTGACAAATAACAATAATGGTGATATTGGAAGATCTGCAAGAAATACCATTTGTTTGCAAGCAAAGACTGGTGGGACCATAAAATAGAGAAAGTCATAAAAAATGAAGAAACCACACTATACTCTGGAACTTTAGAATTCAGACAGACAAGCAACTCCAACATAACACCCTAGACTTAACAACTGTCATTAAGAAAGACAAAAGAGTATGAATAGTTGAGGTGGCAATACCTAGAAAAAGCAGAAGAGAAGAGAAAGAATTGGAGGAAATCACAAAATACAACTGGAGCATCAATGGAACAATCAGTAGCATTGACAAATTCACCATCAGTCAATTGCAAAAGGCAGCTTTACTCAGAAACAGTTTACATCCTGAGACGATACCTCTAACACCATCAAACATCAACATCTGCCTATCCCAGGTCCGTTGTTAGGACTCGATAGGGGATAAAAATACCAAATCTAGTCTGAACATCTAGCTGACTATCCAATCAGACATAATAATGTTTACAATAAAAATATTTTAAAGAGGAAAAATACAAAACCCCCAAAATAACATAAAATAAAAGAACACAAAGGGCAGAGAAAACAGATTCACATAGAAACACAGAAAGAAAAAGAAAAGGCATGATCTAACCAGGTTTATTATTATTGACCACATTTGATCCTGTCTAGTTTCTAAGGTGCAGCCAAAGTTGGCTAGGTGCTGCCCCATCACTGGGCTCTCAGAACAACAAGTAAACCTTCAATGGCATGTTGTAGAGCTGGTTGAACATCAGCAGATGCTTGCAAGTGAGCTGTTGTGAGATTGGAAGAGTCTGACATGAAGACCTCATGTGGAAGTGCTACAGATTTAATTTAATGCTCCTTATATAACAGTATCCTGAGATAATAATCTCAATTCTAATTCTCACTATTTTTGAGAATGTTTTGGCAGTCTGATACTCTTTTTTTCAGGGGAGGTTCAGCTTTCAGTTGAAAAGTATCATTTTTCATGTAAGTTTCATACTTTAACATTGATTTAGAGATTAGAGTTTAAAATGTACTACAGATGTTTCCTATTTCTCATTTCTTTGTTGTGGTTTATACCAGGAGTTGTGTTGCACTTAGTACTGAAGGTTAGGCTGGATGGTCAGAATGGATGAGGCAAATTAGGTGCTGCTGAATATATTTGTTGGCAGCTCTACAATTTTTAAAAATTAGTTTGAGGAGGAATTTTTAGGGGGATATTATGATCAATCTCCTTTGATCAATCTATTTCTGGGTGTTTTTCTTAAAATATTGCTTTCAGCAATTAGAATAAATGGGTCCCCAAGGTCCCACAAAAGGATTTGAAGTTACCTGTAGCTCTGGGATAGGTTTCAGATTATCTTTCCTCTAATTAACTTTTCAGAATAACTACTACATCAAGAACCTTCAATGTTTAATTTTAGCTTGCAGATAAAAAAAATGAAACCGATTGTTGTAATTGGGCTGACACTAAGACCTAAAGTCAAATAATTTATTCTTTATTTGCTTGCTCAATTAAAACTGGTTTTTCTTGGGTCCTTGTTTTTCTACTTCCTTCTTTGCATCCTCTTTCCATTGTTTCTAAATTCCATTACATTCTTTCATTCAAAAAGTTGAGTCTATAAGCCTGCAGGTTTTGTATTTGTTTTTAGTAAAAATCTGCAATATGACTTCTATTTAATTAAAAAATAATGTTGGCTTTGCATTGAAGAAAATATGCAGGTTTTAAGGTGAGGGATATGGAGATCTTTGCAGAAATTTTTGAAACTTCTTTGTTCAGGACTATTTACTAAGGGCATGTACATGCTTCAAAATGATCTGGAAGAAATGCTTTACATGATAGCACGGTGGATAAAGATCAATATATTTTTTTTAATTGGATTTTTAAATTTTAAATCAGATTTTTTAAAAATCAAATTTATTTTAATAAAATGCTTTTGGAATAAAAATCTATCTAAAGATAGTTTTATATTTAAGATACATTAATTTACTTTATTCAGCATGAAGTGGAGCTTAGTTATGTAGCATGAGGCTGTATATTTTGCAATGTTGGGACTGTCAGTTCAAAGATGACAGTTGCTCTTTAAAAATTGTGATTTAAATCGACTTGATTTAAATCAAGCTTTTTTACTTGTGATTTAAATCATGATTTAAATTGACTTGATTTAAATCAAATCCATCCTAGATGATAGATAAATGTAGCACCTCTCTGTTGCTTATTAAAACAGCCTGACTTCTTTTTAAGAGTTTGGCACAAGATTGAGAAAAATACTCAGCTGCTTTAACAATCACATTAAGTTTAATGAGTCAACTCACTTTTGAATTCTACATAGTCCTTGTGATTATTGTGTAATGCACACATAATACACTGCCTTGAACATTGGTTTTTCCAATTCACCTTTTAGTTTGTAATAATTGTGAATAAATGGGAACAGGTGTACATGTTCCAGTTCTGAGAATACCTGATTGCAGTTCTAAAGAGTACATACAGAAAGAAGTACAGAAAGTAACCAGTCTTGTTCATGGGATATGTTGAAAATGTTGAAAACTTCTTGCAAAAGATTTTGTGAGTCAAATGCCCTTTCAACATCTCTAACATCATTGGTGTAACTTTTTTAAAGCAAAGATATTGCCATTCACAGTTACTCATGTCCAGAATTTCAAATTACTATTTAAATGTATTAGCCACCAAGCTGTACAATAGTGGACTTTGAATGGCTGATTAATGTGTTTTTGTATTTATTTATAGGTCCAAACATCAGAAATAATACATAGTTTTGTAAACCCATCCTATTATATTTATAAGCAATCTTTCCTTCTCTCTCTCTCTATATATATATTGTTACTATAATGCGATATTTTGTTAATATAATTTTGTGGGGGGAAAAGTTTTCAGAGAACATATTTCTGAAAGGCATAATTGCTTCTTCCTTAACTGAGCATGCACTGGCTGCTAGTATCAGAACTATTTTTATTTCATTTTTTGGTCTTCAGATTACTTTTGCTATCTGTTGAAGAATGGTGGGATTAATTTTCATGGTCTGTCTTCAATCCTGTCTTGTGTTTTACTATCTGTCACCTTAGTTTTAAGTAAATAAATGGACATGAACTTGTGTAGGAGATCTAAGTGAAGGCCAAACCATTCTGAAATATTTCAGTTGCCTTTGTAACTGTTATTAGATATCTTCAGGCTTTCAAAATGCAGTCATTATCCTTTGTCCATCTTGCCAACAGAGAATGTAGTAACCTCCAATAACTGTGTGGTAAAGAGTCAGATTTGTCATACCATGTTCTGATTATTGTGCCATCATCTTTCACAACAGATGAAAGGTTGTTGGCTTCTAATAAATGATAGTTAAGCCAATGTTACATTTTACAAGTTGACTAGCTCTAGTCACTTTATAAAATTAAATCAATGATTCTGTTTAATTAAAAAATGCATCATTTAGATTTGAGCTTTAATCAGTTTGTTTTTTTCTTGTTCAGGTTTATTTTGTGACTTCCGTATTTGAAAGACTATGACTTTAATTTATGCTCTCCTTAAGATAACAGTTTGTATCATTGTAATTTTGATATACCCTTCAGTATCTTTGATAATTTTTATCATGTGCCAAGTCTTTATCTGTAGGCAAAAAAGAATGAAAAAATATAACTTTTTCTTTTTTTAATTTAAATGTATTGTTTTATCATGAAAAATAAAATACAAAACAATAAAACAAAGAATGAATATCATTTTCAACTGCATTCTACATTGCCCACATTATGCAAAATGATTTCAGTGTTTTCAAATGTAAACTTTTGAAATGTTATACAGTTATAAATCTCTTGAGAAAAAAAATGGTGTGGACGATCATTTGGAGCAAGTGCTCAATTAGGTTGGAATTTGTGTCAATTTTAAGTATTTGTGGAGAGACATGTAGAAATGGATTTAAGCATTGAAACCATGGAACATATATTGCTATTGTGTAAATTTCTTAGCTGATGCAATTAGGATGATAGTGTCAGTCTCTACACATACATATTATTTTTAGTAGTAAATTTGGTTTGGTAAGCTGTGAAAGGAAATTGAAAGATAACATGGCATCATTTTATAGACTGAAGGTATGTCATATTGTTGTATCAGTAGATCATATTGGTTTCATCTAGTTTAAATTTGTATAGCCAGTAGCACATTTTTTTTTTCTCTACCCGATGGACAAAATCCATGTTCCATCTTCAGCTTGAATTGCAGGAAAGAAAATTTGTGTTAATAGCTCATCTCTAACAGGTTGGTATTATCAAGTCTTTTAAAGCAATTGCATTTTCCTTCCTTACTTTTTGGGAGCTCTTTTCTTCCCTCAGACTTTTTGTATCTATCATCCCACAGGTGCTGCCTTGTCTGAACACTAACTTTCAATTATTTGGGGCAGAAACTTTACCACTAATTAAGCAACATTTTGTTACCACGTAGAAGCCTGAAGTATGTGGCTTTTATGTTGCCTTTTTGTTAACATTCAGTTTGGAGCATGGCATTGAAAAACACATTTTTCTGACCAAAACTCTATGACTGCTCTGCCTCTTCCAGCTGTTTCTTATATCTGTTAAGAATTATAGGAACATAAAGACCTAATGCAGACAGAACATTAGCAGTTGATGAAGGGGTTGATTTGGTCAAGAGTTAATGAGTGATTAACTATCATTACAAGTAATATTTAGTAAAAGCCCTAAATTTATGCATTAACAATCTGGCTGCATTCCCATATTTTGCCATTTGGCATGATCTTAGCTGTATCTGCAAAGCAGAAATATATGCCAGTTTTAATTATGGACTGATTGCTGATCCCTCTCTTCAGCACTTCATAAGAGTCTGAAACATTGCTCAAGTAACTATGGCTATATTTGTTATTTTAGGAGCACTTGATATTTAGACTGAGCATGGGTAGAAAGCTAAATGCCATCTTTCATATATAATTATAAAAAATCACAAAGGTTCATACTGTTTGTCATCTGTATGTGGGCAATCTGGAACAAAAGAATTGTGGTTGGCTGATAAATACTTTCTGCCATTCGTTTAGAAAGCAATGCTATTTTTCCGCAGAGGAAGAGCAGAAATTGTTTGGAAGGCTAAGTCAACAGCTGCTACTACGTATATAGAGCAGAATAATGCCTTTGCCATACGATTTAAGGTGCCAGCTTCCTATTCCCAAATTAGAGGCAGATACCTTTACACAAAATAGCAAATTAATCTTTTCACATGTTCTTATAGTACTGTTTGTTTCCTTAAGAAATGTGCTTGCAATTCTTGCATGGCTATTTGGAAGTTCCCTCCTTAGTTTGCACAGAACTTTAGGTAAATATATATAGGATTGCATTTATTCACATTCAGTGTTAAAACATTCCTAGTCCTTTATATATGTCATCAGTACCAACACATTCTGTGCACAAACTTGGAACATGAAAAGAAAGGGAAAAAAGACAAAGAAAATTTTCCTAAACACTTGACTTCTCGTATTTAGGAACTTGCTATTTGAATCAGTGAACTCATATTTTGATAAATTGCAACCAGTCAGAAAGCAGTAGCAGATCTTACTATGTCAGTGAAAATGCATACTTGGAAATTGGAACGTACAGTTCCCTAATTGTCTACTGTTGTGATATCATCTTCTATAGTAGGATTTGCTTTGTGTACTTTTAAACTGTATTTCAAAGCTGCGGTTTTTCCAAGGTGGCATAAACTATTCTTTGACTATTTCCATATAAAGAATACCAACCTGCTTTAAGCAATTTTATTAGTTTTTGGTTATAGTAAAAAAATGTGAAGTTTGATATACATTTTTTTGCATTCATATATCCTTTTTCTTTTCTTATAGGGAAGGAAATGAACCAGGAGACTCCATGAAAATTACATACAGTGAATTGCTGAGCAAAGTCTGCCAATTTGCCAATGTTCTTCGGGAACAAGGTAAGTGATGCAGTAGGGATTCACATACTTCTTGTTGGAAGTTGTTCCAGATCCTGACCAGCTTGATAGTTGCTTGCTGTCCCCAACTATGAATTGATGGTTTTCCTCCCAAACTATGAGGAGGGGACCCAACCTTTAAATAGCTATCACGATTTTTTGTTTATATGTTTCCCATAAATCAGAAAACAATTAAAATTAAAATGTAGCAATAAATTAAAGCAATATCATTAAAAAAGCACCAGGGAGAAGGAAAACAAAGCAAGTCTATTAATCTAACATTCTTACAGAGATGACTTGAGAGAAGTGATAAATCTTCAGGATTAAAGGAATAGACACCTTTCTGATTTTGGTGGGTTAGGAAGATTTCAGAGTACAAGTATCATGAAATGGTTTCCTGTGAAAAACATGCATAATGACACATTGTCAGCTTTGGCACAAAAAAAGTCTAATCCTTTCCTGGTAATCTTAGTGAATGAAGAAGTGAAGACAATCTCTTAGGTTGAAGCCATGTCCTTGTCCACATTTTCAGAAATGTGGAAAACTGAGAATTACCCCTTGAATTGTGTCCTCAAAATGCCCCACAAATTTGTCACAGCATGGCTCCAAGGGCTTTAAGGTAAAAATTTCCAGAGCAAATGGTAGTATTGTAAGTTCTTAACTGTCTTAAAAGACTGTACTACAGGAAGATACAGTGGACACTACAAAATAAGCAGATCACCTTTTAACTTTTACTGCACAATCAGAAGTTTGTGAACTAATGTGTATTGAGTCAGCATGTGTTGGACCTTACACCATTTGTACTTTATTAATCTCCTGAACAGTTTCATCATCCGGAACTCTCCATAAAGCCAGGAAGAAAGTCTGATTTCACAATGGTGATTAGGAGATTTACGTATAATCATATCAGTGGCCAGTTTAGATTCTTTCCATAGGGGAGCTTTGATTAGACCAATGGTTATAGATTCTCTTGTGCATTTTTCTAGCTCATTTGAAGAGCTCATATTCTCTACATTTCAGGAGAAAACTTTTTTCTCACCTATTCCAGAGAGACATGATGATAAAAGCTTAACAAGTGATGGTTTGACCAGTAGAGCAGAGTGACCCCAGTATCTAGGCCCATGATGGCGAACCTATGGCATGGGTGCCACAGGTGGCATGCAGAGCCATCTTGCTGGGCACACAAGCTGTCAGTCAACTTACGTCTAGCTGAGCATGCATATAGCAATTGCACATGCACGTATGCGCAATTGCAGAGACTCAGATGGTCTTTGTCTGTCTGCTGTGCATGTGCATGATTGCAGCAGGAAATCCAGCTGGTCTTTGGAGCTCTCCTGCACATGCACACAAGATTGCTCCTGTGTGCATGAGTGCCTGCGTGCAGCACACATGCATTGCACGTGTACAAGCTGCATGAATGCGTAGATGGTGGTGCGGTTGCACATGCAACACATGTGGAGGAGCCACACACAAGTGCAGATGGCCCATGCAAAGCACGTACTTTTCGGCACTCAGTAAGTAAAACGTTCGCCATCACTGATCTAGGCTGTCATCCTTCTCATGTTGCAAAGCAAAAATCAAATTGAGAGTATGCGCTGGCCTAAATTATTTATTTCTGACTGAAGAGAGAACCATGATTGTCATGGAGGCTGTGAAACCCCAGACTTGTCTTCCTAGAGTGGCAACTCTAGAGTTACTCTAGAGTGACTTCAATGTTGAAGTGCCAAGATCAGGGTTTTGGACTTTTCCAATACCATTCAGAGGCCATCTCAGAGCATAATCAAAGAGAACTCCAGGATAGCAATGTGGGTGGTATATCAAACAGCATTTTCATCTGCCTTGTTAATTTAACACTAGTAAAAGCCCCTTTGCTCTAGTTTGAAGAGAAGCAGTTGGTATTCTTATCTTCTGGATTAATATTACACTGAAAAAAGATGGTTCAGTTAGGGACAGATTAGGGTAAAATTATGTCATCCAGATTATCTACCATGGTCTAAGCATTCAGCAGGAAATCAGATTAGATGACTTTTGAGATTCACTCCAATTCCATTATTCTACATATTAGAATAGGTTCTATTCTAATGAGTTCTCTCATCCACAATGAAATTATTCAATTATTGTTGTTCCCTTGAAATTAACAATACTACCTGGAAAGAAAAATCAGAAGCTGTGCCACTAGGTTCCTGATCATATGATGTTATGTCCCATAGTGGTCTATGTTGTCTGGCCCTTAAATGCTATATTCTAATCCTCACCATCCATAACTGATGATCATCTGAATTTGAATTGCATTTAATTTATACTCTAGAAGGTGATTTTGTGGGTTGTACTGGCAGTGTCCTATGCTTAACAATCCAGATCATAATTTTTATTATGATGATTAGCCTTATTTTGATGGCTTTATAGCCATAATTAAGACTGTAATTTTTATAACCATTGGTAGCTCTTTAAGTAGCCAGATTGGTGCTCTGCTTCTGGTATATTGTTAAGATACAAGAAGTTTAGTATTAACTTCAACTTTGTCACATTGTCTCAATTCTTTTGAGTACACATTTGAAACAGGATTAACACTTATTTTTGAATTCATTCAGATGAGATTCTCCACATCTTTGCAAGATACATAGATTGGAAGGAAAGGAAAGGGTACTTTTTATAAAATGATGATGGCTAAGCATACCGTATTCCATATGCATATTTTAGTTTAGTTTTATTCAGTCATTATTTATCCTTAAGTTCAGTAAGATTATAGCATGCTCTTAATAAATTTGTGCCATGAACAATTTCCTGTATTTGTTGAGATTCTCCATTCCTGGTATTTAGCTTGAAACATTTAAGAACCAGGAGTGTAATTTTGACAGCAGTGTTTGAAGGGGAAATACTTGAATAGGGCTTCTTGTCACCCATCTCTTCTGATTTTGTACTTGTATATTTTGTACACTTACACACATTTTATTAATCAGAGTGTCTTCCCCTTCTGAAGTATGCTAAATATCGCAGCTTACTATGAAAATATTATACAAGTTAATAACATTCCAGACTAAATGAAGCCTAAAATTTTTCAAGCAATACATTACTAACCAGTTATATAAAAGTACTCCTTAGTAATAGAATAGAAATATACTGATGAGTAAGACAGTATGCATGAAGGCAGTAACTCTGTTTGAAATTATTACTGTCACCTGTTGTCTGCTTGATACCTGGCACAGAGCTAGCGAATATATGAAGATGTTTGTAACCCAAGCAATTATTTTTCCAAATGCAGGTGAATATAGGAATATTAGTAGTTGTACTGATACATGGAACCATTATAAATAAAATTCTGTACCAGAATTTAAGATTTTATTCTCATTTACTTTCTCAGTATATAATCAGACTGATATTCCTCTTTCATGTTGGTCACTCATTGTTATATTCAGTCCACATTCTTTCAACATTCATTGATTCTTGATGCTGATTCTTTTTGTTTTATCCCATAAACCTCTGGTTTCTCCTTGACTTACTCAGCCTCACATTTGTATAACATACTAGGCAGAAACACACTCATCACAGTTTTAATTCTTTCAACGTTCATTCCTCACATTTTACTACCCATCACTGCCAGCATTTGCATATCAACATTTCCCTATCTTCAATAAATTGTTTCTGAAGGCAGACACATTCATCTACTTGCTCTGTTTTTTCCATTTATGTAAAATATAAATGGATAATATATATATATGGTTTACTCTATTTTCCTTTTCAAACACAATTAACTTGGCTTTGACGCATCAGTGTTCAGAGCCATACTTTTTATTGCGTGATACAATCTAAAATTCATTGCATACAAAAATAAAGTATATTCATTTCTCCAAGCAACAAATCTGCTGTATTACCATAAATATTTCTTACACATTTATCTATAAATTTGATCTTTGTCCTAAATAGTAAGCTTAGGGTTAATCATTTGCTAATAATTCATATTATTCCCACATTAGTCTACCTGCATCATACATAGCTCTGCAGCATTTCAACCCCATACCTGCACAAAACATTCCATAAATCAAATATATTTTCTTTATCCTGCACTTTCTTTAAATCAATATATGTACAATAAATTGTCTCATTTATTTCTCAATGACATGTTGAAAAGCAAAGTTGAAAAGCTAATCTCCAAACCCATGCTTAGTATAAAGCCACAATCTCTTCCTGAGTTTCACTCATCATCACCTTCCAGGAAGAATTCTGCCAACATTCTCAGGCATGCTTAACAAACCAATCCTCCTGTGCATTTACATTAAGTGTTGCTACATTTCTTTTTTTTATAAGGCAACAATAATATAATTCTTTCAATTTTCAGGTATGGATGTAGTCTTAACATATGTTAAAGAAGTCACAGAACTACACTATAAGCAAAACATACCCATATTTTAACATGTCTCGGTTATACCAACTACCGTACTTCTATAGCCTGGCATTTTTCAATATTCTTGCAGCAATTACAACTGAGATTTTGCCATTTTTTCCTTGGCAGTAATATTTATAGTATTAGTTTCAATTTCATTGTTTGACATATTACATAGCATATAAGCGCTGCTTGACCAGGGTCCACTGTATTGTTGTTATACCCAGGTGGTTCTTTATTTCTCTTGGGAACAAATGACCCTCCAGCGACCATAAGGCTCCACCCTTAGTCCCCCAAACAACAGTTCATAGATTACCCAGCTAATCCACAAGGCAAAAGTCCAGGCATAAGACAAGGACAGTTTCGAAGCCTTCAAGACCAGGACAAGAACAGTTCTCGAAGCAAGGCAAAGCAGTCCTTGAAGCAAGGCAAAAACAGTCTTCACAGCAAAGCAAAAGGTCTGAGTCAAAGCTGGGGGAGTGTAATCCAAAAACAAACACTTGTTCCTGCCAAAAGCCCCTCCTCACAATGTCTCCCCCATACTATTTCCCAGGTGAGCCTTGTGAGGAAGGGTGGGGTGCTGTGCCCTCCTCCCGAGCAGTTGGGCCACCCTGCATTGACTCCTCCTCCTCTCCATTCTCTACACTCATGGATCAGGTGGGGGAGGCAGTTGCTTATCTCTGGAGCTCCATCGCTCCTCTGCTCCATTGCCTCTCCTCCTCCATTGCCTCTCCTCCTCCCACCCTGTACCCTTTCTTCCTCCCTGCCTATTCTTCTGAGGCCAGAGGGACCCGGGACTACTTCAGCCTTCTCCCCAGCTTGTTCCTCCTAGACCATAGGGACTGTGCCATCCCCCTCCATCGGCCCCGGCTCCATCTCCTCCTCCTCCTTGGACCCGGAGTGTGATGGGGCCATCATAATTGTCAGGAATGCTACACATCTCCAAGACTGGTTTTCTTTGTTATCTTCAGGGAGGAGGCTTTGTGGTATCCAAAGCAGAACAATTAGATTTTGTAATAACTCTGTACCATATAATATCAACCTTGTTATCTCTCAAGTCTCTTTCTTCTACTATGTATTTAAATTGGACTGTGATTAATATATATGTGTGTATGAATATACATATGTGCATATATAGCATATATATATGTGTGTGTGTATGTGTGTACACTTTTGTGAGCAGACACCAGAATTTCATTTTTAATGTATGCCAGTGTACACTGAAAAAAGTGACAATAAAGGTCATCTGATATTACTGTCATTCCATACACCAGGGGTGTCAAACTTGATTTCATTGAGGGCCCACATCAGGGTTATATTTGGCCTCGGGAAGAGGGGTATGGGAGCATGGACAGAGTGGCCACCTAGACATCATTTGTGTCAGGGCTACCTGTGGTCGCCCAAGCTCCAATTTTGCTGGCAGAGGGCTGCAGGAGGCTGTCCCAGCCTAAAACGGAGCTTGGGCCAGTCCTTCCTTGTTTCCAGGGCAGCACTGAGGGCTAGATCTAAGCACCCTCTAGACCAGATCTAGCCCGCGGGTCTTGAGTTTGGTACCCCTGCTACACACATTTCCAAACCTTTCCTTCTAGACTTCCCTTGTTTGAATTTTATCCCAAATGATTTCGTTATTTTATTTTTAATCCACTGTCTCTTTCTTTAGCCCTTTTCATCTGTTTCCAGTTTTTAAAGTTTCTATCACAACCATTCTGAATTTTCCAAATCAAATCAAATCAAATCAAATTTTATTTTCATCACATGCACAGTCGTACATGATACGAAATGCCACTACATTTTCTGTAATCTTGTAGTTTTGTACTGTTTTATATTCTCTTTGGCTACATTCACTATATGCAATATTTCTCTTTCTTGTCATTTCTGCTACAGCCATTGTCTTATGTGCAGTTTCCCTCATCTGCAGCTGCTTTCACTTCATCATTCCACCAAGTCTCTTTTTCCATTCTTTTATTGCTAAAATTCCACATACAGCTGATAAAATTCCTCATACATATAATTCTTTTTATTCAGTTAAAGCTGCTTTACTTACCCTCTTTATTTACTTCTACTTTCCAGCCATTCTCTTGGAAAATTAATCTACTTTCAAATTCATCCAAGACTTGTATTTTAATTGTATATGCTTCTGCCACTTCCTTTTCTTTGATACCAGTTTTCTCAATAATTTATAGAGCCAGTTTGGGCTAGTGGTTAAAACACCAGGCTAGAAACTGGGGGACTGTTAGCTTTAGTCCCGCTTTAGGCATGAAACCAGCTGGATAATTTTGAATCAGTCACCACTCCTCTCACCCCATCCCACTGCACAATGTTGCTGTGGTGAAAATAGGAAGACGAAGAAGAAGTATCAGTTATAGTTCACCCACCTTGAATTATTTATAAAAACAATAAAAGCAAATAAATAAAACAGTGAAATCAGTTATGTATTTTAATTCCTTTTTGAAGGGTGTGTGTGTTGAACATTTATTTCATTTTGATGCTGGCTTAGATCAAATCAGAACAAAGATGCCAAAGATCACTCAATAAGTTCATTTGATTTTTCAGGTGTTATTATGATGTTTTGTGTGGCTGATTGGAAAAATTGTTTTAGTTGACTGATCTGAGATTTTTTTTTTTCACAGGTGTGAAGAAAGGAGACAGAGTTTCCATCTACATGCCAATGATAATTGAGCTGGTGGTGGCTATGCTAGCTTGTGCCAGAATTGGAGCACTTCATTCTATTGTGGTAGGAATATTTATTCAACAAGAACATTTATTGGATTATAGCCTTGAAAGTTGTGAGTTACTAATTAACATTAGGGCTATTGTGTTTGGTCTGCAAATCCAAATGAACAGCAAATGACACAAAAAGTTCTCACTTCCAACTAATGGTTGTCTGTATTTTGCAGATCAGGTACTATACAATAACACCTAATTGAATTGAACTATGATATAGGTAGCAATTTAAACTAAGCTACTGTAGCTTTTTCCACCCATGTGATTTTGAGTTACTTTCTCCGGTAGGTGATTATTCCACTATGCCCTTTTTCACTAAGCAGATGCTGATTAATCACTTTGTTTTCCAAAGAGGATCTCAGGCTTAAATAATTTCATTTAAAAATCTCCCTAATTTTTTAAGGAGTTTAACCCAAAACATTTCATTAAAAAATTCAACAGAATACTGACAAATTGCAAACAAAAGCATTACTCTGTAGCAGCATGTTTATCTGCTGTAATGCTTTGTGTTAAAGGTTTGCAGTATTTGAACCTGAATTAGGCAAAAGTCTTCTAATCCAGCATGGGTACTGTTGCTGTACTTGTTGGCTTTTTCTCAAAGGAGCCACGCCTTTTTCTGGACTCATTCAGTAGCCAGCCAGGGACTTCCTTTTCTTAGTTCAAGAGGCATTATGGAAGAACCATATCCTTAAACCTTCTTAACGCAAGTGTGTCTATACATTAGAAAAAAGGCTGCAATTTTGATCAAAGTAGGTTTCAATGAAACATGTCTACAATTTGTGATTATACCATAATTATCTACAATACATTTCTTATTGATTGTAACAAATATTTTATTCTAAGGTTTTCTTCTGTATTGTGAAACAGAGTTTTCAACTGCCTTTTAACTTATTAGCTAAAAACATTTATATTTGCATTCTTCCTACTCATAGTCAGAAATCCTATTCAAAATAATACAAGTTGGCATTGTTATGGCTATTGCTGTTTGGTAGTTATATTTGTGATTATGATTTCAGTTTGCAGGCTTTTCAGCAGAATCTCTTTGTGAGAGGATTCTAGATTCCAACTGCTCACTTCTCATAACTGCAGGTAAATAGCCTTTCGATAACCTGTAGGTTCTTTAGTATATAATCAGGATAACCTAACTAAATTTATAATTAATGATAACTTTATACTCTTTATCTTTGAAATAAAGGAAGAGCTATTTCCAGGTTAAAACACACAGGAATATGTTTGATCAATCTATTGTCAATATAATAGTGTCCTGATAATAATATGGAATTATAAATATTTTAATTCATAACTTTTGTTGCTATGATCTAATGTCCAAAATATTTAAAAAAAAAAGAATTTAATTTTTTTAGCCGTCCTAAAGCAGGAAAATGCTCTAGTAAAAAAAGCAGGCCTTACATTTGAAAAGCCGTGGCTTGCTCAATTAATACTTTTTATTAGATGGTCCCTCTCTTATAAAATAGATTTATTTCAGATTTGTAAGACCTACATTCATTTGTTAGACCCATCATGTTTTACAAATGAAGGCAAATACGGTATACATGTCCTAGGATAATGTTGCAGGATCCAATCTGAGTTGGTCAGCAGAGATTTAGTGTTCCACTATTTACTATACGTATTTATGTGGTGTCTGGTTGTGTGTGGTTCTTAGTTGTTAACTGAGATGTTGTGCTGTAGCATAAGGAAACAACCAACGACTTAATAGCTGACCTTCAAGCCCTCACATAACAACTAAAAGCCACACATAATCAGGCAACACGCAAATACTACAAATACCAGAACAGCATAGAACAGCCCAGTGCACACGTTCTGGACACAGAGAGAAGTTCCCTGAGGATGGTCTCCAGCACTAGACCAAAAGCTTAGGAGACTAAACCTCTGGACCCAGTATCCAACTCCAAATAGATCCTGCAATACTATGTTTTAATGTGAAACAAATTTAGCTATTCAAGTTGTTCAGGTTATTCAAGCTATTCAAGAAGTTCTTAAGACAAGATTGGACAGCTACTTGTCTGGAATGGTACTTGAGAGGAAGTTGGACTAGAAGACTTCCAACTTTGTTATTCTGTTAAGTTCTGTTAATTCTGTCATGAAATATGAGGATGCCAATACCAGAACTAAGATATGACAGAGGTCATCCATTTTGTTCTGATTGTTCCCTAATCTAGCCCTAACCCAGATCTTTTCAAATTCCCTGAATTTTGAAGAAACTGCTGCTGTTATTGCATTGGCCTTTCCCTTAAATCCATTGTTTTCTCTTTCTTTTACTTTAAACTATTTTGTCCCTCTTTTATGATGGATAACCTTCAGTGGCCTGGCCTGGTCTGATGAGCCACTTCAATGATTTACTTGTTGTTTTAGATGCCTTTTATAGAGGTGATAAGCTGATTAACTTGAAGCAGATAGCTGATGAAGCCTTGCAGAAGTGTAAAGCTAAGTAAGTAAGTTCAAAGATTCTTTTCAATGAAGGGAATTTGTGATCTATTTGTTTCTTTAGGAATAGAAAAAAAGCATGTACTCTAGCTTTAAAAATATCCTAGAATTCCAGACAGAAGATCAAGGAAGCAAGAATTGCACAAATTTCTGTAAGATAGTTTTAATTCTAGCCTTGGGTAAATGCAGAATATTGAAAACTTCTAAAAGAATTTCCAACCTCATTTATTGTGAGTTCTTTAAGAGAGAGACTTTTGAAATGATTTGAATGCTTCATCCAGGTTTCTTGGGAATCTGTGTTGAATTGGCATTTATAAGAAGCTGCCCTACTTTTCCTTCAATTACCTTCTCAGCCTCTCCATAATTTTTTACATCACATGTGAGGAAATATATAGATATATGTGTGTATGTAAAAATGTATTCCCAAAGTAATAGTTTGAAATGACAATAAAAGTCAGTCATGATCTTGTCGTGTTATGGATTGACTTCATAGGGCGGCCACCCCAAAGAGGATTTGGAAGCTGTGAAAGGTCACTTAAGGGGACTAAGATCTTTTATTAAAATTGATTAATTCTGCCCTTTAATATGAGACTGGATACAATTTTAACCATGTTCAAGTATTTGGTACTGACCATACTGATCCTTTAAATATTACTATTTAGTATTGTTATCCATATAAACTATCCTATTTGTTTAATTTAGTTTGTTTGCTGAACTAAAATATCAGGAACATTCAAGATTTTCTTAAAGTGATTCATATTCATGGATTCATCTTTCTTCTATTTTAGGGGTAACCCTCTGGAAAGATGTATTGTGGTTAAGCATCTGGGAAGAGAAGAACTAGCTCAAGATGGGTCGAGCAGCAAGTCTCCACCTCTGAAAAGGATCTGTCAGAGTGTGCAAGTGAGTTACTGTATAAAGGTGGGGCTTGAGCAGGCATTTTTGTTGTAGAAAAAGAGAAAGAAAAGAAAAGTGATTGCATATCCTAACCATCATGCTGGAGGGAGTTTAGATTTTTGACCTCAAGGTTGTGCTTCATTATACTGGGCAGTTAAGGAGCATTACAGTATTGCAGGTAGCTGGATTGGGGAGATAATCTTTCTGTTGCCAGTGGGATATTTCTGATAATAAATGGTGTTGTACTGTTATTGATCACAGAGGACAATATTTGTCTTTTCATTTTTATATAGTCTTTTCAAGGTAAGTACATGTTATTTGTAACATACAACAAAAATGGTTAACATAAACTAAGGTTACATTTTATTTTTCTTCTCCTCTCCTCCTCTCTCCTCTCCTCCCCTACCC
>JAEANM010006564.1:0-18499 GCA_017656035.1 Myanophis thanlyinensis | reverse complement strand
TCCAACTACTCTCTAGGCATCTTTTCCGGCATTTCATCTCCCTTAGCTCCCTGGAAAACCAGGGAGCCAATTGGGATTGACATCGGGTCAGAGGTCGCAAGGGCACAACCCGGTTGAGAGCCTCGGACACCACCCTCTCCCAGGTGGCCACCAAGCCTCCGACAGGGTCATGTGTGTGTGCCTCGGGAAATGGCCCAAGCTCCATCAGGAACCTATCTGGGTCCATTAGGCACCTGGGGCAGAACCATTTTATTGGCTCCACCTCCCTGTGATGGGGAGATGTGGAATGAAAGTCCAGTTTAAGGAGCAAATGATCTGACCACGACAAGGGCTCTATAAAAACATCCCCTATACCTAGATCATTCTGCCACTGATCAGAGACAAAAATCAGATCCAGGATGTGTCCTCCCATGTAAGCGGGGTCCCGATTAGTTGGGTCAGGCCCATGGCTATCATGGAAGCCATGAACTCCTGGGCAACCCCTGAGATCACACCGGCAGAGGGAAGGTTGAAGTCCCCCATGACCATAAGTCTGAGGGTCTCCACCGCCAAGCCAGCTATAACCTCAAGGAGCTCAGGCAGGGCCAATTCTCATTGTCGGCCAGGATTTTGATAAGAGAGATATCATTCTCCACAGCAGAGACAACATGTTCTGCTGTGGAGGAGATGGCTATTACATCAATATACCTCAGTGTGACACAAAGACCAAGGGTTCTCTCAAGAAGTCCATGTCTGCTGCTGACTTTTACAGTTACAGGATAATGGAGCATGATGGCAAAGAATGCTACCTACTGCTGTTCCGCAACCTTCTCAATCAATTTCTGGTTGATATGTATGTGAAAATTGAGAGTGAAAGACTCAGTTGGATTCGTAACAACCCCAAAAAGCTGAGAAGTGAAGAGTATGTGCACCTGAAGGATGCCATGACAAGAACTGACAGGCAGTTATCACAGCTGGGCAAGATGGTTGTGTTGCCGTCTTCTTTCACTGGAGGACCCCGCTACATGCATGAGCGAACTCAAGATGCGATGACATATGTGCCTCATTTCGAACGACCAGATCTCTTCATTACATTTACTTACAATACAACATGGCCAGAAATCATACAGCTCTTGAAACACATAATTTCAAGTACAGCTCTTGATCACATAGTTTCATAGTGAAGCACAGGTATCCAGCTAGTTTAAAAATAAGGTGAAGTTAAGAAACAAAAAGTATTCAAAAATTAGAAAATTATAAAAGCTATGTGGTGAAAAAGAAGCATCACCTGCTAGAGTTGGACATGACTGGACATATGAAGCATGTACCACTGGAATAACAGAAATATGTCACAGTTCATGTTAATTTCTGTAGTTTTTGAATAATATGTTCCATTTGTGCTCTAAACTATAGGTTTGGTATAATTTGAATGCTTCTGCATTGCAAGGCATAACTCATTTTTGGCCTGTTGGAACTGAGATAACATAGCACCATCTACATACAGAAAGATATTGCAATATATCTACCCTTCAGTTTTGGAGAATGAAGAGTATGATTATTCATGTTGGCTGTTAGTTAACAAATGTGCCATACCAGTGGCTCAAATATGCATCTCTGCTTAATTTTTATGCTCGTAGGAATTGCCTTGGTGTTACAGACTTGCATACAAACCTAATCTTAAACTAGAATTTTTGAAAGGTTTATACATAGTATAAGAAAGACCTTACATAATTATCTTAGATAATTGTCTTCGATAAAGGTATATCATAATTTATATCATTTCTAGATATAAGATCAAAGTTAATTTTAGCTAACCCCATTATTTTTGGCATCAGAACCCTATTTTGTATAAATGTGAATGGGAAGGACACAACAGTAATCTACCAATCCAAATTATTCCAATGGTTTTTTAAAAAATTGCAGGTTTTGATTAGACTTGGTTTGCTTAATTAAATTGCTATTTCTGAGCATATTAAAAGATGCCCACCATGGGAATAACTACTCATTAAGCTCTAGGTCAGGTTTCTGTAGTTGGGTTTACTCCAGCATATATAATGTCCCAAATATATGATGTCCGTTCATGCTTGTGAATGAAGGAAAAGGTTGGTGGTTAGATGAGGATTATGAAGTCCAAAATAAAGCTGAATTGAGAAGCCAATATTTCTTGAGGGTCTTCGTCCTGACAGCCATAATGAAATCAAGCTTCCGTGTGTCTGTGTGTCTGTGTGCCCTCCCTCTCTCTCTCTCTCTCTCTTTACACAAATGAGATTCAGAAAATATATTGCGTGTCTTCTGTAACAATGGGCAAAAGATTTTCAGATAATTGTTTTGGTATTGTTTAAGTTACAACATAGCTCTTCCCCTTTAAAAAATGTTCTCCTTTGAGGATGACGAAGCAGAACGTTCTTCCTCTTTTTACTGAAAATGAAGTTACTTTGTTGTTAGCAAGATGGTGTTGAGATATCTACACTTTTTCCAGCTTGTTATTATCATTCTTTCTGTTTATGGCTTTACTATAGCACTGGAAAAACAACTGCTTTGTACATCTGATGACATTGATATTTTATATTCCTATTGTGGTAAGTAAAGAACCACTACAGCTTTGTTTAGCAGAGTTTGCAAATCCTTTCAGATTAGTTTGTCCCTTCTTCGGCTATTTTGTTCTGTTTGTTTAAAGTTGCCAGAAAAATGTGACCTGGATAATACTTGGAAACAGATCAAAAGAAAAAAGATCATTTTGGAGAGGTTATCACTGAGTCTTCATTCTGGTGAACTAGATTTCGCTGTGTGTTTGCTTTTCATTCACCCAGAACCATTTTGTGTACTATCTCTGCTTCCTTTTCTTGTTATATATTTACAAAAAGGCTATGTGTAACTTTAAGTAGAGAGCAGTTTGGTATAACTTGAAAAGGGAGACAATTTGGTGTAACGCTTAAAACATCAGGCTAGGAGACAGGAAACCCTGAGGTTTCAGTCCTGCCTCAAGTACAAAGCTAGCTGGGTGACTTTGAGTTAAGTATATCTATTGGCAAACCACTTCCCCAAAACCTTGTCAGGGACTGGTCCAGGCAAGGCAATTGTTGTATACTGCGCATGTGCAGGAAGTCGACTAACAGCTGATTGGCTGTCACATTTGAGCAAGCATTGAGGACTGAAACATCTTATTTCTGCAAGGAGATGGCATGCCTTTACATTTATCTTATTACTTTTTGGAACCTATATAGCTGAAAGAGTACTTGTTTAAATATTTGCTTTGGAGCAGCAAATAATACTATATTAAATCTGTTTGGGGTGTCACGTGAAAATTGAGATCTATTCAGAAAAGTTCAGCCATCGAATATGGCCTGAGTTGGCTTAATAACTTCTTCTTTCACTTATTTGAAGATGACTTCTTATATGTGTCACATGCTTTATAGAATATCTTGGTGGGTGAGCAAAAGTAGAATAATCTACAAATAACATGGCCCCAAAGATGAGAAACAAGCAAATTTAAAATCTCTAAATAGAATACTGTGTCTACATCCCTGTTGCAATCTCAGCTGCTTCAATTAGCTAAAGATGTAGAAGAACTCTTAAACTGTGCATTTCTTTTTTATATGATGTTTTTCTAGATGCAATTGCTCTATATTATCCTGATTAAGTATTGTTTTGCTAGTTCTTCTATCCCTGCACAGAGTTGACACTTATTTTCAAAAGTATGTTAGTTGTGTGTTTTAGTAGTCCAACAGGAATGTTCAAAGATTCATGTCCTTTTTTAATGAGTTTTTTTTTTTTTACATTACTAAATTTGCTTGCCTCACAGGTTCTGGGAGAGATACATTCTTCTTTTCAGTGGAACCATGTTTGTTACGGGATCGTAAAAAATGGAATGGTACTATTTTCTGGATTCCAAGTGAGTTTACTCCCTATGTCAGACTACACCAGATTTAATTGTTCTCCATTACATTACAGGTTGGCCTTTCTTAGTGATCACTTGTGAGGACTACCTGTACAGCAAATATTCCATGCTGACGATTTTTTCCTGTTGCTGGGTTGGATATGATGGTAACTTCCTTTGGGAATGGAGAGGGTGCCTGCTTATTCAGGATCAAGCACCAGACTTGGCTGATCTTTATATCCACAGTAGTGTTTCACTAGACTGCATATCAGGAGGTTCTCAGCATACAACAGTAATGGAGCCTGCTCATTACAGTTGCAAGTAACGTCAACTGTTAAGTTAGACAGTCTTGCTTAACAATGCCAGCCCCTGCTCTCCCTGATGCTACCTTTAAACAAATATGCATGTCGTTAAGCAAGCATGAGGTACCTTGTGGGTGAGTGAGGCTAGGTCCATAAAGGAGTCAGACAAGCAGCAAAACAATTTTCAAAGCTGAAAGTAGCCCAGCAGGGGAGAAGACCCCAGGTAGATTAAGGCCGCCGCCTTCTTGTGCCATATCTGTCATCGGATTTTGACAATCATGTTAGCAATCCTATTTTTATCAACTGTTGTGTCTGTGCATGTGTGGGTGAAATTTTCCCTCTGGTCTGCCCGCGCTGTGCCGACTGCCGACAGCTGATTGGCTGTCGGCCTGGGAGTCCCTGATTGGCCAGGGACTAGTAAGGATCCGATTGGTTGTAGGCGGAGCCATGGGAAAGTATAAAACGAGCGGTCTGCCTGCAGCCAGCTGCTACTTTTATTCACTAAAAAATAAGGGGTGCCCTCACGGCTATCTAGCCTGACCCACGTCTTAGTCTTTCTTTCACGCCTGTGAGCTGGGGATTTCGAGGAGCTAACACAACAGCCACACGATTAGAGCCTAGCACCTCATTTCAATGCCAGAAAGGCTTCCAAGCAAGTCTCTGAAGGGGCTGGGTCCCTGCCCTGAGCAGATGGCATTTAGGAAAACTGCAAACCTTTCCTGGCCCTTGATAGGCTTTGTGGAAGCCAGCTGCCTGCATGCAAAGGTGGCAGCTTCAGGTTGAGTTAAATTTAGCAAATGAAGTGGTTAAAGGAGATCAAGTTTGGAGGGCAGAGAATTTCAGCACCTAATTTTTTTGGGGGGAGATCAGTCTCTGATCTCTGAGCTGTTTTTGTTTTCTTTACTGAAGAAATGTGGGTTTTTAGAAGAGGGAGGGGGTTAAGTGACAGCCCCGAGGGTATGAGCCTTCTCTGTGGTGGCGCCCTCCCTGTGGAATGACCTGCCCCTGGAGATTCGTACCATCCCGGACCTCTGGGGTTTCCGACGTGCTCTAAAAACTCATTTATTTTATCAAGCTGGCCTGGCCTGATACCTGATACTTGAGGGTTTTAAACAATTTTTAAATAATTTTAAATTTTAATTGTTGATTTTAAATTTTAGATTTTAAACCATTTATTTTATAATTTGTCAGCCCTATTTAATTATTTTAACTGGTTTTAATTGTCTTGGTATGTGTTTTTTTATGTGGCTGTACACCACCCCGAGTCCCTAGGGAGAGGGGGTGGTATATAAATCATGATAATAAATAATAAATAAATAATAAATAAGTGAGGTAAGGTTTGCTGCTCCTAAAGCTGCCTCCTTTGTATGATCTTGAAAGAAAACTCTGAATGCAGCCACTTTGTCAAAGTCCTGAAAGTGGTGTCTGGTTCTAGTAAATATGGGTACCAGACCCAAGCACTATGGAGTCCTTCAGGGCAGGATGGGGGGAGGAAGATAGGGGGTGTTGCAGAATCCCTGTGGTTGGTTGTAAGGGAAAATGACTGCAGAGATATTGTAGCCTCTGTAAATTTGAAACAGGGTTGTATGCAGCTTTTGGGGTGGGTTGTCTGTCATAAGTTTGGTCATTAATTGACTGGTGATGTTTTGAGAACTACCTGTACACTAATTATACCAGGAGGACTAACTTTCAGTATCCAATAGCTATTGTGGGATAGCATGAGAGACAGTTAAAACTAACAGCATTTTTTAAAAATAAAAATCTGAAGTGCTATCAACTAATGCAAAGTTAACATTCATAGAACTCACTGTTGTATTTCTATATCATAGTGGTCCATATTCATTTCTGAATAAGTTTTTTGAATGACCCTAGTAGTTCGATTCACATACAATGCTCAACATATTTCACAGTCACCTTAAATAACAATAGAATATTTGTAGAAGAGGATATGTATAGCTCAGGGTTGAACTGTAGAGTCCTTAGTGCTCTCAGAATCTGGTTGTTTGCTTGCAGATATTTCATTGTAACATTCTGAGGTAACAGCATTAGTGAATGTGGAGTTTGCTCATATTTGTTGGTTTATATTAGAGATGTCAAACTGGATTTCATTAAGGGCCACATCATGGTTGTGTTTAACCTCGGGGGGCCGAGGTGAGTTTGGCTGGGGTGGGCATGGCCAGTTTGATGTCACTTGTGTCGGGGGTGCCTGATTCACTTCAATCCTTTATTGTCAATGCATAACATGTATGCAGTGAAATTGATAGGCCCTCCCAATCTCTGTTTTTGCTGACAGAGGGTCGCAGGAAGTCTTTGTAGCCAAAAACAGAGCTTGGGAGTCCATTATCGCTGGCAGAGGCACCATGGGCCAGTCCGCTGTTTCCAGGGTGGCCCTGCAGGCCAGATCTAAGCACCCCATGGGCCGAATCTGGTCCCCGAATCTTGAGTTTGATACCCCTAGTTTATATGCTTACATAGGCAACTTACTATAAATACAATAAAGCAATCATAGACTCCTCACAAAACGATGTGCAGTTAAAATGATAAAATATTGATAAAAATGATTGCCTCTTTTAGGCCATACAGTTAGTTCTAGTGAAAATACAGCCTATTAAGGATGCACAGTACACTCATACAAAATACTTAATTGACGTGAAGGTCATGGAAGTGCAAGGAAGTGCTCTTTTGCTCACCTTTCTGTGTTTTTCATATTATCAGTACTCATCTCATATACCTAAGGATTGCTAGGGTATTAGCAATCAAAGCAACATTGTGCTTGTTCTTTGTATTCATTAATGTTTTTGGACAGCAATTTCTCCTAAGTGGGAAATATTGGCTCAAACCTTTCATTGTACACATTTAAGTCCTGTTCAGTTTAATGGGCTTATTATTCCCCAGTCAATGACTTGAGTTTACATTCTATACTGCTGAGCCATCAAACAATTTATTTAATATTTTTTTTCTTAGACTATCATGTGAACCTCTTCATTGCAGTTTGTAATCAAGAGAGACACAGGGTATTCTGTTGAAAACAATGGTAGGGATAATGTAACCCACCTGGAAGCAACTGTTTGAGTTAGAGTGCAAGAGAAAACCTTTAAATCAGAGAAACAAATTCTAGTTCTTTCTCATGCTGAATATATATATTATTATTTTCTCTCCACTTTTGGTATGTAAAAAAAACTACTAAGCAACCAATTCATTTCTCAGTTTGGTGGAAGGTCTCTGATTAGCTCCAAATTTCGTTACAAGAATGATAATATATATTCGACATAAATGATAAAATATAATAAAGCATAATTTCCATGGCTTTGTTGTCACCATTTATAAGTGTGTATAAATATGTTTTCAATTGATGCCTTCTTCTGGGGCACAAAATATTTTGTAGAATTCAAAATAATTGAAATAATTATTTTTATATTAATTAATTAAAAATAATTTTAAAATGATCAAATTTTCACTCTCTTTCTCATACACACATAAGGAATATGTTATTGACCTATATTACATAATTGCATAAGGACATTATCAATGATCTTTCTGTAACATATTTCTGCAGAGGCTGATTTGACAGTTGTCAATGCACGTGTACAGTTGTGGAATGGGCCTTTCAAAGCCTTAAAATGGGAGGGTACTGTTTGTCATGGTGTGGATGATGACTATTCGTTTTGTGGAGTTCTGAAGGGAGGTAAGTATGAATATGCAGTCTTTAACAGATCTATGAAGTTCTGATTCTTGTATTCTATTAATCCAGACTTCCAATATATCCTTTTATGAAGAACGCAACAGAAAAGGACATACTGAGTGTTGATAAACTTCATGTTTTCTGTTCACAAAAAAATCATACTATCAGTTGGTGGTTCTCAGGATTAAACAGATAAAATTAAAGTATAACATTGTGCTGAATTTCTTAAAAAATAATTATGGACCATTATTAGCAAAGTAAAAAGAAAAAGAAAAAACAATGGCCAAATACAGCAAAAACAATGCAATAGTAAACCCTCCTAAAATACAGACTTCAAAAAATAAGGGAGAAATTGAATAAAAACACAATAAAAATACAAAACATAATATAAAAGAGAAATGCAACCAAATATAAGAATGAAAAGACTTCATTTAAGTCTTTTGTTATCCTAGATTAAAATATTTTATACAATTGCTCCAAATAAAATCTTAGCATTTCTATTATTGATGACAAGCTTCAGATCTATGAGAAATGTATGACTTAAAAAAAGAGTTAAAGTATGGTAAGATATGTCTGCTCATAAACTGATATAAAAAACACAGCAGAAAAATGCATAGCAATGTATCAGGTTTATCACATCACTTAGCAACAGAAATTCCAGCCCAACTGTTGTTGCAAACTGAAGATTATCTATATACTGTATATCATAAACATTCCACAAGACATCTATTTTGACTAGAATTCTTTATTTTAACTAAACAATTATTAATACCTTTAGTAATATGAAATTATTATTATTGTTGTTATTGCTGGTATGTTTGTTATGGGTCAGACCCCAAAGAAATTAAGTGCCAAGGAGGATCCTAGGATTCTTATAATTAAGAAAGATGAATTAAAGTGACCCTGATAGTTACAGGATCAGAAAACATATCTGGATCTGAATTGTCTCAAGGTTAGTAGTCCATGGACATTCTCATACAGATTTTCCATGTTGTTAAGAAATATTGTGTCATGCTTTATGACGTCACTACTTAGTGACAGCAATTCTGGTCCCTACTGCCATTGAAATCTGAAGATGTGAAAACACAATTACAGTCTGAATATTAAATCACATGCTTCACCTGAGCCTTAGATACAGCCTAAAAAAAAGACGTTGCTGCCAGAGTATATAATTTTAAAGTGTGGTAGAAATCGGGAAGGTACAATCAAATTATAATTTGTCATGTAATAGAAAAGAGAATTTCTGAAAGTTAATCATATTAATTTTAATGCAATAGGTTTATGATAAGTACAAGTAGTCCTTGACTTATACACATTTGTTTAATGACCATTTGAAGTTACAGCTGCACTGACTTATAACTGTTTTTCACACCTACAGTATTTGCAGCATCCCCATGGTCATTTGATCAAAATTCAGACGCTTGGCAATTGGCTTGTTTTTATGATGGTTGCAATAAGCCAGGGTTATGTAATCACATTTTTGCAACCTTCTGACAAGCAAAGTCAATTTTGTTATCAGTTGTTAAGTGAATTTGCTTGATTCACTTAACAACCGTGTTACTAAATTAACAACTGTAGTGACTCACTTAACAATTGTGGCAAGAAAAATCATAGAATGGGAGAAAGCTCTCTTAACAACTGTCCTACTTAGCAGTGGAAATTTTGGGCTCAGTTGTGGTTGTAAGTCGATGACTAACTAACATTTTCATTTAAACAAAATCACATTGAGGTTGTGTTCTAGGACCCACTCACTTTTGGGATTCTGAGCCCTGGCAGTGACTACCCAAAAGTTGTGCACTCCTGCCTAGAAGGTGTGCACACCACATACAAACTGCAATAATGTTAGGTGTGTCATTACATCATCATGCAGATTATACAATTTTTCAGTATTTGTGTGATTATATCATGATGGATCTGGCATCATTTTTCCACAGGGTTACAGCAGCTAATACAACATTCCATTTGAATGCGCTTACGTGGCTAAAGCCAATTTTTTTTGTCTTTTATCGCTTGTCATTTGCAATAATTTGTCCAGTTGTTATGCCTCTAAATTTATTTTTGGTACATCACCTAGACTAGAGTATGTGTTAAAATGTGGAAAAATAACAGAATAACTTTTGTGAAAACTCTTGATCGGTGTTTCTTTTGCACAGAAACAATCAACACAACGGTGAATATCAGAGTATCAGAGTCAAAATATCTGCAATTTTTAAAGGTATAAACTTCAGATAACTTGAAACCATAGGCAATCATTGCTTGAAAATATTTTTTTAAAAATGCCATTCTACAGCTGGTAATTATTTTTTTTCTCCCTTTGTTATAGGGGGAACACACTGTATTTCTTGAAGTATTCACAGATCTCAAGGAGTTGGTAACTTGTGTGAATTACACAGTGATCCTTAAATAGAGATTATTTTGGAGAGCAGGCTTTGATAAAGCTTCACAGCATCTGATCCTTGAAATTGTGAGATTGTGCCATCAATATAATTAGCCAAAAACAATGTAATATGAAGACAGATATTCAGTAAATATGAGGCAGTGTGAAACTTTAATAAACTGTGTTGCTTGACAAAACTCCAAAATAACCAATCTACTAAAATCTGCTTCACAAAGCCATGTTGTTCTTTTGCTTCCAAGAATGAAGTGAGTTGATTTGACTTCCTCTGCTTCGGAGCCCTTCCAGATCTCAACGTTTGGGCTAGGAAGACACTAACGGAAGCCTTTATACCAAGGGTTTATGGGCCATTGTAAAGAACAAGTGATTCCCCCCCCCCTTAATGTACTAAATAAAGCACAGAAAACACAGTCTCAACCTAGCCTCTGGATTATACCATCCATGTTGATAATCATCACATCAAAAAGATACATTCATGGATATAAAGTTGCAAGTAGAAATGTAAGGAGAATAAAGTTATAAATGTTAACTATCTTTCCTGGCTATGTATTAAGACTCCTACTTTTTTATTCTCGTCCATGAAATGTTTTGTTTTGATATTTCACTCTGATTGGCCAAATAATGGGGAAGGGCATAATTTGTAGAACTGCAAGATTAGTTTAAGTTCCTTTTACTCATCATGGCTAAATTTTATCAGAAGCAACTTAAAAGACATCAAACCCCACTCAAAAATAGAAGAGAAAATACTTTTAGTGACCATTTGTGTCTAAAGGACCTTCAACCATTTTGAGAGATCTGTGAAGACGTCAAGATGCTCTCTGAATCTGCAATGTTTGCAGCAATGTCTCCAGATAAATAAATGGCCTTAGTAAGACCACATCTGGAATACTGCATCCAGCTTTGGTCACCACACTGTAAAAAAGATGTTGAGATTCTAGAAAGAGTGCAGAGAAGAACAACAAAGAAGATTAGGGGCTTGGAGGCTAAAATAAAGAACAGTTGCAAGAACGGGACATGGCTAGTCTAGTGAAGAGAAGGACCACCAGGGGTGACATGATAGCAGTATTCCAATATTTGAGGGGCTGTCACAGAAAGGAGGGAGACAACTTCCAAACCACTTGAAGGCCAGACAAGGAACAATGGATGAAAATTGATCAAGGAGAGATTCAACCTAGAAATAAGAAATTTTCTGACAATGAGAATAATCAACCAATGGAATAGCTTGCCCTCAGAAGTTGTGGTGCTTTATCATTGGAGGCTTTCAAGAAGAGACTGGACACTCATCAGAAATTGTATAGAGTCTCCTGCTTGAGCAGGGGGTTGGACTAGATGACCTGCAAGATTCCTTCCAACTCTGTTTTTATTATGTTATTATTCAAGTAGAGCAGGGATCAAAAAAGTCGACATGGCAGATGTGGCTCCACAGTGAAAACTATTTTAACATTTTGGCCAGACTCATTATCCAACAATTGCTCCTGAATATTTGCAAAAGATAGTAGCAAAACTGGAGAGGAGTGAGGGAAGTTGGCAGATCTTTCACTGAGAGAAACCTTAAATTATTTCAGGAAACGTGCAGTAGCTTGCAGTAAAATAGTAAGTCAATCTTAAAGTCATTTAAGGCTAACCTAACATTATCTGATGAAATACTTTTAAATATGGGGCAGATGGTGGATCAGGCAGTGGATTTCAGATGATCTAAAATCAGCAATAACTTGATATTTGCAAGAACAGACTGAACTTCTCAAAAGTAAAATGAACATCCACAGAATGAACTCACTGGTAGGAGGATGAGCTGTCTGTTATTGGAGAAAATCCACTGAATCAGAAAATTGGGTATTGTGAGGATTTATATCATTTGTGTGATGGTGTCATAACAAAGGTTGTAAATTAATGCAAAATACTGTAATTTATCTGCAGAATAACATCATTATGCAAATGAAATAAATCACAGCAGAAATTGAGTCCACACTATGTCAAGCACATTGCTTCATTACTGCTTTTTAAAAAATTAAGACTGTATTTGGAGTTTGGATTTTAAAACATTTTGAGATTAATTTTTCTGTTGTGTTAGTGAGGTACTACATTTAGATTAAATATACTACATCGGACTCTAGTTGCTCTCTTAATATTCTTACAAGATTGCAACAAAGCAAAAATGACTTACTAGTTAGGGGCCTAAGCAGCTCCCTCAAAAGCCCCCTCTCCAAAGATTCTGAGATGGAATGGTGGACTGAAGGTATCTCCACAAAAGTGGAACTGATAGCTTCAGCAAAGAATAAAGAACCTGTGAATAGACTAACCTTTTTAGTCAGAGAATGGGAGATTGTCCACATATGCTCCAGATAGCTGTTCCTTATGAGGAAACCAGATAATGGTCTGCCATGGGTGTGAACTTAGGGATATGATGGAAATAACCATCTTGCTTGCAAACACAATTGGTGCCTTTTAAAGGACACTAAGTTCCCTAACCTAACTTTATAATCATTTTAGGAATTACTAAATTGATATTTTTAAGCTGTTCAGAATAAGAAGCTTGAAAGTGCCAGGTGAGTTTGTTTTCAATCTTAAATGAAAGAAATTTTTAATCATAAGCTTACGAATTGAAAGAATTTGAAATGAACAAAAAAATTAAATCAGATTTTGATTTTTGAAAGCTATAAATGGACTAAGCAGTGGTCCCCAACCCCTAAACCATGGCCTACCACCAGGCCATATCCCATTCGGAATCAGGCCACGCAAGTGGCAGCCGAGTGTGTGTGCAACTCCACTTGTGTGAGTGGAGAGTGCTCACATGCGAAGCTCAATTTGCGCTTGCAGTGGGAGCTCACACACAAAGCTTCATTTGTGCTTGTGATAGGCCTATGCATCTGCTGCGCATGCAAATGGAGTTGCAATGCACAAGCATGCACGTCTGCCACTTGCATGGAACCATCCTATCACCAACCCTGCCAGTCTGTCAAGTCTGAAAGGTTGGGGACTGCTAGACTAAAGTACTAGATAAATTTAGAATATAGAAACTTACCAAAAGATTTTGAAATTAATTATTAAGAACAAAAGCTTCTTATAGAAAACAAATACCTTATATATGTCTTGAGTTTTTGGGGGGTTTTTTTGTGCAAAACATAGCAAAGCTAATTAAAGTTATGATTTTAAAAACTAGACACTAGAGGGAGTTAAAGATTCTAGGCAGAGGGAAAAAACACTAGCCTACATTTTGTATTAATTAATGAGATCTACAAAATGTAAAATGTTGTAACACTGAAAATAGTACTGGAGACATTTGAAGAACTAAGCCAAAAATTAGTAGCCACAATATCAGTAGTGTCATTCATGATGTTTGCCTCTATGAATAGTTGTGTTCAAAAGATATTACTGAAGAAATAACAGATATGGAACAAATTTTGTCTGATAAGATAGAGATGGTATCAAAATTTGAATTTCAAGTGAGAGGGCAAAATAATAACATGAAACATTTTTAACTGTGTGTTGCACCCACTTTTTACCTAGCTATTACCCAATTGACTATTTCCAAAAATATTATTTTGGCCTTTTGCTTGTTTTTCTGAAAAATGCTAGGAACGTTCAATACAGTGAACACAGTGACACTGAAAGAGTGGAGAATGCAAATATTATTGGGAGTTCCATTTTCCAGCCATTTGTGGAAAATTTCAAGAGGACTTATTGGCATTCCTTTTCGTGGGTCTCTCTCCATGAATGGAAGGAGCAATCTGTGAGGTGTTCAACATAGAAGTGCCTAAAAAAATATTACTTGTGTGAAAATGAATATTCCTTTTCATTTCGAAAGAAAAGAAAGGGAATGAGGGTGAAGGCAGAACATTAAGGCTTAGTTAGTGTAGACAAGACAACCCTTCTCTACTTTACTGAGTAAACTTAAGTGGCCATTTGGTTCATAAAAGATGAAATGACATGGGACAGGGAGGGTGAATGGTTGAAAATCTCTGACCTTTCTTCTAGAAGCCTTCTGGGTCTTTGTTCTCCATTCACAGCTCCATTTCTTACTTTGGTGTGAAGCTATGGGGTTGTCACTGCCACTACCTTTTTTTCCCATACAGTGACTCAACTGGTAATCTCTCCACCAATGCCATCCTGTGAGATTCGCTCAAATCAAAATTACAATTTAAGAAAAAGTCCCATATTAAAACTTAAAGGAAAATATAAAGCTTTGAGTAGACCGTAATATTATGCTTGCCTTTTCCTAATTTAGAGACACCTCAGCTACAAAGAAGTTCCAGTTACATAAAAACAGACCTGTACTGTATAGATAAAATAAATACAACAGCAGAGGTGTTTTTCTCTGATTTTAGCCTCCATTGATTCCATTGATTCTCTTACCATACATTTTCCAAACAATACCATGATTGTGTGCCATTCCAGAACATTCATACCAGTTCCCTAATTTTAGGGGCTGATCGTACTACCCCAAAGTGGGTGAGAAATCATAATTTGTAGCAGAGGATAATACATTTATCTGATGAAAAGCTGTGGCAAGGCATGTTTCTGCAGGCACGCAGATGGAAAATCACAACATTCCATCCTGTTCCGCTTGGGAAAAAAGCAGAAGTTGGCAATTAATTTCATTTATTCAGTGTTTCATGTGTCACAGTACAAAAGGATGAGAACAAAAGGGCATTGTCTCAAAGTACAAGAAAGCGCTGATGCTCTCGCTGTGTGTCTTCCAGCAGCATAGGGGTTGCTATACCAGAGTGAAAGGTGGGGCTCATTTTTGCATAATCTTATTTCATAGCCAGGTGGTTTCCATTAAATACTCTTTTAAGAAATAGTATCAGCGGGTTTTTTCATGACACAAAAAAGAGTCCTATGATACCCGAGAGATTTATTGGCCATAAGCTTTTAGGATTGCAGCCCAGTCTGTTGGATGAATAACATGTTATCTTCAGCTGACAGATATATTGTATAACAACGAGTAGAAGTCAAAGGGGTAGGAAGACTAGCATTACAAATCTATCATATTCTATACAATGTTCAAATTTATGTGTGGAACAGCACGGAACTAAAATACCTAGAATATAGTTTGCTCCCAGATTTAACTGTGTGCAAGAATGGTTTGGGAGATTACCTCACCTTGCCCTTGTGAAACCAAGCTGGCATTCACACAGAAGCAGGATATCTGGACTAGCTCCAATTCAGATTTTTGGTATACAATGATTTCCCTTCCCTCATCAGCCCATGCTGATTTTCTATACAATAAATTAAATTATTGTATAATCTATTAATTATTACTAATTCATCCAATTGACACATGTTATCACATACAGTAGGATTTTAAAATTGTGATTTTAAGTTTGTTTTTATATTATCCAGGTATGAAATAGAAAGGCAGGATAAAATATTTTAGCCTTAAATAAAGCAGTTAACAAGCAATTCCTGAAAGTGGTTAGAAAAGCGTACCTGCACCCATGCATTTATATGTAGTCCCCCCTTCATCTGCAACAAGCTATTTATCACCATTGTTACCTTCTCAGTTTTAACTTTTATTCCTTTCCATTTTCACATGGCCTCCATCTTCAGTTATCCCATCAGCATCATACGGAGAGTTTTAGTCTCTATTCCACTATCCTATCTTACCTAGTACATTTCTAATGGATTCATGTGCTTCCCAGAAATGTTCTCCAATAATATATGCATTCTAATATGCACCAATTAGAGAACTTTTCATACATTATACAATGCCCAATGGATAAAGTGTGATAATAAAATAGAAGAAAGATGCTGTAGAAAAGAGACAAAACAATTTTTAAAAGCTAGAGGTATTTTTTTAAAGTATTTTCATGTTGTGATTAGTGAAATAATACCAAAATGATGATTTATGCATATTATTCAAATCACATGATTAAATAATGGCATCATGACCTTTCAAGCAAATATGTGACTAAGTTATATCATTTGTGCGATGGCCAAATAATGCATTTGTCTTTATTTTCCCCTCCCCGACCATGGATGTCTGGTTTTCACAACACTGGAAAGATAAGAATAGGTAAGTTCTTCTGAGAACCAATTTATATAAATAAAATAGGTGATTGAAAATAGTTTAAAGATCTTACAGTGAAAACAACATCAGCTGATAATTTTAGCACTTTTAAGTTTTAAAAATGCTAGAAGTTTTATACTTTAGCATATGTTGTGCACTCAGACAATTGTAGCCTACAGTATTTACACATTGTAGTTAAACACACACATTGTGGTTTTGCACAATGTATATTGTAGGCTATTGGAAGGGACCTCTGTTGGTGGCATAGTTAGAATCTATCAGGGTTTCCAGGAGTAGAAATATGATCATCTGAATGTCTTTGTTATATCTGTTGGTTAGGTCAGGTGGGTTATTGCTGACTAACCAAATGAAAATGCTACTACTGTACTTCTTTGGATTCTGATCCCATAATGTTCCTAGCATTAAAGTTGCAGTTTAACTTGTAGCCACCAGGCTGTGATGTGCTTCACTCTTTGAAAAATGTTATTCAATAGCCATTATTCTATAGACATTGAAGAATACAAGTTAGGAAATTAATTTGAAAATTCATCCATGATATATAGTATATATGATATAGTCACATTAGTTGATCTTAATGTCAAATCTGTTGCTTGAATATGCTTTATTGTCTTACTGTTCAAGAAAGAGCAGTAAAAAAAACAGAATTAAAAAGGGCTTCACAGTATAATGGTAAGCAAACTGCTTACTTACTTTATTAATTAAATGTATATAGCTGCTATCTCACTACTTATATTAGTTATATGGTAATGTTTGCCCATCTTAAGAATTAGTTTTTCCTTCTTTTACATACACACACAGTGACTACTTCTGTGATGTAGGGAAACTAGGAACCATAATTTTTTGTGTAATGTAGTCTGGCCTTATCTCCAAAATGAAAATTACTATTCCCAATTTTTGTGGCTTGATTTGTTCCCAGGACTGAAATGATTCATAACATGTTCCATAGATTTCATTAAATGCTGGTGGGAGGCACCATCCTGTATTTTCTCTCTTGAGTCATTGAGTATTGGAAAGGTCTTTTGGTTTCATACATCTGAATAATTTCAGTCAAAAAATGAGCAAAGGAAATCAGCCACCCCAGATTTCATAATGTGCAAGTTGTTCCTTACAACCTTATGTCACACCAGTGTTCTAATGGGACTATGTGACAGTTGGCTATATATTCACTGCCTTTTGCTCCTTGGTAAAAATACTCCTTCCATAATTGTGGGTCATTCAAGGTGACTGGATTTGAACATCTGAGAAGTTCCATATATAAGAACAAGGAACTAGCAGGAGAGGGGAAACTGGGTTGCCTCTGAACATGGGGAACTAATCAAAATGTTCCTGTAGAATCTTTGGACAAGAGATGCCTGTGATATTTGTGGAAACTAGATCTTCATACCAAACATAGGGTGGATAGATGTAAAAGATGACAGGGCTTCTGCACCTTTAATAGGCATGTAGAAGAGGAGAATTCAAGCAATCTAAACCTACTGAAATCTCTTCTTGTCCTGGGCTGTTAGTAAGAGCAGGGAAATTCTTTTGCATATGCCAAATGCTTTGGAATTAAGCAAGCTCATGAAGAAGATGCAACACAGCCAGGCTAAGCAAAGCTGAAAACGTCACAGAATCCTCTATATAGTGACTAATGCAACCAAAGGGAAACTCCCCTCCCCTGCCCCATCCCTAGTATGACCAGAAAGGCAAGCCAAATAATAAAAGCAATAAATCTATTTCTCTCTTCTCAGAGTAACATGGATCCTGTATGTCAAATGTCTTGCAGATAAAACTGCTGAGCAGCTGACTCAGAACCATCAGCACACTATTACAACCACATGGCATTACAGTAGCACACTAACTAAAGCTCATCCTAAGTAGACCGAAAGACCCAGCAGCCCCAGCAGAAAAAGCAAGAGTCATCTACAATACACAGTGTAAAGATTATAACAACCATTATGTAGGACAAACAGACAAAAGATTGGCAGAATGCATTAATGAATATCAATTTGCAATCAGAAGACATGATGAAAACTCCTTAATTTCACAACAAATGGATAGTTTCAACTGGGGAACTGTGAGCATCCTAGACCAAGTCAAGGCCAAAATGTCAGAATTCCTGGAGGCCTGGCATGTAGACCAATTGGCCATCGATGGGCACCTAGAAACAAAACAAGATCTACATTAGGGTGACCAACCGTCCTCTTTTGGCCGGACATGTCCTCTTTTTACGTCCTGTCCGGGGCGTCCGGCC